>CAUYSK010027942.1:0-89086 GCA_963575035.1 Avahi laniger
CCCACGTCTCTGTCAGTTTGATAGGGACAGCACCTCTCCAGCACGGTGGATGCTCTGGGCCAGGGGATCACGCAGGACCTGCGCAGCTCACAGGGCAGGGCTTGGTGGCAGCGGGCCGGGGAGTCCCCTACCACAGGCCTGATGGCCATCCCAAGGTCCCCTGCAGGGCGATGTGGGAGCTGCCTCCTCCCTGGGGTGGGAACAGCTGTCCTGCAGGTCCCCACTAGGTGCTGCCCCAGCCCCAGCCTGCATCTGCTCTCCCCCTGGGCTCACCCTTGGCTGGAAGTGGGGGAGCTGTGCCAAAGGCACCCACCATGCAAAACCGCCGGCTCCTTGGCGGAGAGCAGGAGTCCCGGGCACTGGCCATCAGGGGCAGGTCAGAGGTCAGGCTCGTGCCCCAGCCCCTACTCCAGTGCCCCATGTGTCCACTCTAGGCCTTGGTCTCCTGCTCTGGGAGCTGCCCAGGCTGAAGTGGGACAGCTGTGGATGGTGGGGCCCGGGACCTGGATATGCCCCCCGACCAGGTGTGTCCAGGAAGCAGGGAAGCTGGGCTCTGCGGTTCCGTTCCCGTGCTAGACATACAGGCGTCTCCTCTGCTCGCAACCCAAGACGTATCTGGGCCCCAGTAGTTCGTCTGTTTGTCTACGCCCTGGATTTAAACCCTGGACCTGCATGCACACCCCTCAGCGGGGGAACTCAGGAAAGAGAGGCCTGGGGCCAGGACACCTCGCTGTGTCACTGAGGTGTGACGTGGCCCTGGCCGAGTCCCATGCTGGTGCGTCCCTTCTGCCCTGACATTTGGGACTCTGGGGTTTCATATGCCCATGTGCACCCCACATCCACACACGCGGGACCCTTCCCTGCCTCAAGCCCAGTGGCTCTTGATCCCTGTGTCCCCCAGCCAGGCATGCCCCTGCTCACCCCTCCACTGCCCTCTCCTAGGTCACCTCTGCCCACACCCCTGGGTGCCTACAGCCCCTTCCCCACCGGGGCCCCACGGGTTCCACAGTAGCCTCTGCATGAGCCGGAACCAGGAGAGAAGGGGGAGGGACAGGGGCCAGGTCATCAGGTTTGCCCTGCAGAGGGACAGGTGGCCAAAGCAGAGAAGTGTGGACAGAGCCAGCACGAGTCATCTCCCCACTCCTGCAGGTGGGGACGGATGCATTTCTGCCCTGGGCCAGTGGACGCAGAGTGGTCCCTCCACGCTGCAGACCTCCCCGCTACATCCCTGCCTGGAGCCTACCCCACAGCCAGGGCCCTGCAGGGTCCTACTGCTCAGCCCTGCCTACGGCCCCCTGCCCCCCGCCCCCCGCCCCACGCCCCTACTGTCTCCTTCCCAGCTCCTGCGGGGTGCCTGTCCTGAGCGCCCCACCCCCTCCCCTGCCACACCCGCCATGAATCCAGGCCTCCCCACCCCCCAGCACCCCAGGACGATGCTCCACAGCCTGTGGCCCAGGGCGTCCAGCCGGGGTGGAGGCTGCCGTGGGGGGAGGGGCGGGGCGGGGCAGGACAGCAGCTGGTCAGTAGATGCGCGGCTGCCCCGGCCGATTCGGCTGCCCTCCTGTCGGCGAGCGAGGCGCCTCCGTGTGCAGGTCCCTCCGCATCTCTCCATTCCCAAGGGCCCCTCTCGCCCCCGCCAACATGGGTGTCCCACCGGAGCCCACAGCCTCCTGCCACCCCCTACCACCTTACTCCCCTAGAACCCACTCTCCCCTTGCCGGTCTGGCTCACACTGCCCGTCACCTGTCCCCCATCCTCTGCCTGGCCCAGGCCCTGCCTCCCGCCTCACTGGCCTCTCAGAGCCAGGAAAACACCCGCCCTGGCCTTCTGGAAGAGCCTGGGCCTTCGCAGGGCTCCTACCTGGGAGCCTCCCCACCCCAGCCTGTAGCGCTGTTAAGTCCCTATCGCCAGGGTTGGTCCCGGCTCCCTTAGCATGTCCGCTGCACAGGGTGCCTGCCCTGCCCGTTGCCTCCCCAGGGCCTCCTCCCCCAGGGGACAGGAGGTGAGTGAAGTTAAAAAAAAGGCTCGCTGCCAGGAGCCGGTGGAGCGCCGAGTGGCTGGCACAGAGGACCCTCCTCGGTGCTCGGCAACGATGTGGACAGCCCAGGAGAGCTGCTGAAGCCCAGCCTCGGTCAGCAGCGGGAGGGCCGGGGACAGGACAGCAGGGTCACTGAGGCTTCTAGGCCTGGAGGGGCCTAGGACCACGGGCTGGAGGGGATGTTCTTACAGAGGTGAGCAGGGAGGTGAGGAGGGGGCTTCGTGGGAAACAGGGGCCAAGGATGGAAGCCGACACCCCAGCAGGAGGCAGGCTGGAGTCTGGGAGAGAGAGCTCCCTCCTGGGACCCTCTGCAGGGTGGGCACAGCCACAGAGCCAGAGGAGCTGCTGTGGACGCGGCAGAAAGCAGGAGAGAAAGTCTCAGGTACCCCAGAGGAGTTTCTAACGGGAGAGGGCACCAAGCCCAGGGCGCCCGTGGGGTGTGAGGGTCACTGCTGAGAAGGTGGGGTGGGGGTCAAGCTTGGAGATGGGCCTCCAGAGACAACTCTGGAAGAGCAGGAGTGGCCAGACGGGAAGGCAGACAGGAGAAGGTGCGTCCAGGAAGCAGGGACAGCCTGCCCCCCACCGCTAAGAGGCCAGGAGTCAGGTCTGCAAGCTGGGGTACGGAACACTCTGTGGGGCCCAGCAGGCGGGCAGGGCAAGGAGGGCAGCCAGGCTGAGCACACCGAGAACGCCCCTCGGCACAGCGCTGTGTCAGGGTGGAGACATAGCCTGGGGAGTGAGCCTCAGCCAGCCTGCGGCCACCGCAGGGAGCTCCGCTGGAGCTTAAGCAGGGCAGTGGCGAGGTCCGATCTGTGTTTGCAGACATCCCTCACGTAGCATCAGGCACTAGGGCAGGGCATCTGATCCTGGAGAGCTTCTAAAGTCCATGTTCCCAGGCCCTGCCCATGTGGCATTATTTGAAGCAATTTCTAACCCTAGCTTACTTGGGGCCACACAGGCACAGGAAGGAAGAGACCTGGCTGGCAGAGGATCAAAATGGACCGCAAGCTCACTGAGAGTCAGCACTGGGATGGAGCTTCAGGAGGCTGTAGCTGAAGGGACCCTATGCCCTCCCGGGGCTCCACATCTAAGGAAAAGACTTCACCAACTCTTGTGGCTGTGGTGCATCTGGGGAGGAGCTGGAGGGACTCGGGGAGGTTCTGCCCGGGAAGCCCGGGCTGCCTGTGCGTGCTGGCGGCCTCTCCTGGGGCACAAGCGGGCCTCATCTGTGAGGGCAGATCTGAGAGAAAGCACAGAAGCTCCACGGAGGCTAGAGTTGGCTCGATGCAGAAAGAACTTTCTATGGAAAATGGCCCCCTAATGGGTGGGGTTCTGGCAGGGAGAAGAGAGCCTCCAAACAGCCCTGGGGTGGGGGCGAGCCATGACTCCCCTACTTGCAGCTCCTGGGCTATGAGTACAGCTGACTCCACCCAGGCAGGACCCCAAGGCCTGGGTAAGTCCCTTATGACGGATCAGGAGGCTAACGGTCCCAGGACAGGTGGAGGAGATTTGCTCTCCTGTCCCCGAAACCTGAGGGGGTGGGAAGCTGCTGCACCATCTTGTCACCGACAGAGCCTGGGGAGAGTCACCCAAGGAGGCAGAGCCTAAACACAGACCTCGCAGGAGGCTGGAGTCCTGGATACAGCCGTGCCTGAACTACTCCAGCACAGCAGCCGGCAGGGCCCTTGCCTCTGTCGGGTCAGGGTGATGAGCATGTGCGTGGAAGCTGCCAGAATGGATGTGAGCGGGCCGGGTTTGTGGCAGGCATCCACCCTGAGAGGAGACCCAGGGCTGCCAAGGTGAGTTTGTGCCCTACGCTCTGCCCACCAGGAGGGCTGGGTGAGCACCTGTGCGCCAACGTGGGCAGCCATCCCGCCCACCGTCCTGTTGCCCAGCTTCCTGGGTGCCGGCCCACCCCACCCACTGGAGCTGGAGCTCTGGGCAAGAGCCCTGCAGGGGGAACGGACAGGGGCCCCATCCATAGCCCCCTTCCCCGAAGCTCACCTGTCAAACAGCGGCTTCTCTCCACAGTCAAAGGAGTCCTGCAGGTCCCTCACCAGGTTGGCCTGGCCCGGCATGCGGAAGAGCCCCTCCTCGGTGAGCCCGCGCTCCCGGATGAAGTCCACACACTGCTCCACCAGCAGCGGGGCCAGGCGGGGGCCATACTTCCGCTCGTGGTGGACTGTGTCCTCCAGGCGCTGCCCAAAGATCCCTGGGCACAGAGAGGAGCCGGTCACACCCTTGGCGCCCCAGCTCTGTGTGCGGCAGAGGGCGCCGGGACAACAGAGGCAGTGCTGCTGTCGGGGCCTGAGGAAGCCAGCCATACACTGGGAGGGGGCACCAGGAGGCCGGGCCCGGCCCGGGGACAGAGAGCAGGAGGGAGCAGGGGGCACGTGGCCTGGCCTGACCTCAGCTTGTCCCAGCCAGGAGCACGCGGCATCACAATGTCGTCCATGAGTTTTGCAGACACTCCAAGTGGGAAACCATCGACGCCTACCGGCGGCAGATGGACGGTACCTGTGTTCTGCTCCTGCCGCAGAGCACTGGGCTCACGAGAACGGGTGAGGCCCGGCTCGCAGGACGAGACAGACGGCACAGTCACGTGAAAAACCCAGCCACGACTCCGTATCACCGATCGTTAGGGAAAGGTGAGGTACCACCCCACCCCCAGGCGGATGGCCACTGTGTGGAAAAACAGCGAATGAGGAGGGGTGGCGAGCACAGGGAGAAGACGGAACCCTCGCGCGCTGGCGGGAGCGTGAAACGGTGCAGCCACCGTGGAAACGGCAGAGCAGGTCCTCGAAAATCTACAAAGAGAATCACCATATAATCCAGTAATCCTGCTTCCGGGTCTAGACCCCAAAAGAAGTGAAAGCTGGGTCTCGAAGCGACACGTGCACACCCGTGTTCACTGCAGCTCTGCTCACGATACCACAACACGGAAGCACGGCGGAGCTGCCGCGTACACACACGATGGACGTGGCCCAGCCTGAAAAGGAAGGAAACCCCGACACTTGCGACAACATGGACGAGCCCTGAGAACACTACGTGAGTGAACCGTTCACAGACGGACGAGCACCGTGTGAGTCCACTTAGAGAGGAACCTAGAATGACGGAGCTCGGCAAGACAGAGGGGAACGGCGCCTGCCGGGGCTCGCTGGGGCAGGAGACGGGAGTTGGGATCTCATAGGCTCGGAGTTGCAGGTGAGACGAGATAAGGGCTCTGGAGGTGGATGGTGCCGGTGGTTGTGTGACAGTCTGAATGACCTTAACGCTACTGAACCGTACATTTCACAGTCGTGAAGACAGTCAATTTTATGTTAGGTGTACTTTATGAACATTAACAAAAATCGAAAAACAAAAACATAATCAGAAGCAAAAGAAACGAGACCCCGGAGCACACACGGCGCGACGCCATTTACGTGAAGTTAAGAAGCAGGCCGAACCAATCTGCGCTGTCAGGCCCGGACACGGCCACCTTGGTGGGTCAGTGGCCAGAAGGGGTCCGGGGGCGTCTGGGGCGCCAGCAACGCTGTCTCCGGACACCGCTGACCCAGTCACGTTCACCACGCTCACACTTATCACTTGCACACCTTTCTGCAGCGTGCCACACTTCAGTAACATTTGCAAAAAAAAAATGAAGAAAGAAAGAAAAGAAATCAGAGAGAGAAGGATCCAAAGCCCTCAACACAGGACAAGACGGCAGATGAGGGACAGAGGGAGGGAGGAAGAAGGCAGATTCCACCATGCAGGGGCTGCTTTAAAATAAGACCCATCAGTCCCTGACCCGGTGCCTGGCACAGGGCTGGACGCGGCGAAGGATCCTCCCCTCCCCTCCCCAAGACAAAATGTATAGAACTTGGGGGATGCAGACTCCTCCCTCCAAGAAAACACACCCACGTGGCCTGTGCCTGGAGGATGCCATCAATGCTTCAGGGAGAAGTGTGTGTGCACGTGTGTGGGGGGGGCTTGTGTGTGCGCACGGGCATGCACATGTCAGGGGGTGCGTGAGTGCGAGGAGAGTGCCAAAGTGGCTACCGTGTGGCTGACACATGCTGCTCCGGTGCCAGGTGCTGTTCTGAGCACACTACACACAGCCCCATATTTAATCCTACACAGCTCGCTACCTTAGGGACTGTTACTTTCATCATCATCCTCATCTTGACTTCTCAGATGAGCGCACTGAGAGGCAGACGGGTTTAAGAACATGCCCAAGCTCTCCCAGCACGTGGCAGGGTCAAGGCTCAAACCCAGGCAGTCTGGCTCCAGGTGTGGAGAATGTACTAGGCCACACTGCCACCTGCCCCCCACGCCGGTGTGCAAACACCTAAGTGAGGCATCTGCCGCCCAGCCCTGCTTGCCTGTCGCTCCCCAGCAGTTCCCAGGACGTGGGGTATTTGGGCCACAGGCAGAGGCACAGAGGCTGCAGCACTGACAAGGAGAGAAGGCGCCGCCCCTGCCACAGGGTGGGGCCCAACAGGTCAGTTAATAACCTTGAGCACAGTACGGGGCTGATGCCACTGCAAGACGGGCCTGCTGGCCGCCCAGGGAAGCTCTGAGAAGAAGCTCGTCATCCAGAGGCCCTAGGGCCACCACTCACTGCGTCCTAGCCTTTCCATCTGGTCTGGGGACACGGAGCCCCTGCTCCCTCTCACCTCGCTCAGGGCTCAGCAACCCACACCCAACAACGGGCCACGTGGGTCCGTCCATAGACGGGCCTGTTTAGCTTGTAGGATGTTTGAAACATTTTTATAAATTAGTTATTTAAAACCAAGAGATTTCGTACAAAATCTGGATTCCCAGCTTCTCTTGAAAAGCCCGCAGATATGGCACCAGGCCTGAGTTCCCAGACAGCAATGCTGGCGGACCTCGGTGGCCTCCGTGCCCACCATTCCCGTCGCCTCCCACCTGGTGCACACTCCACCCACGGGGCTTGGCCAGGTGTTCATTCCCCTCTTCTGCTCTGACCTCTGGGGCACGGCCTTTCCCCCAACGACACTGGGGTCAGGATAAGCGGGAAGGGATCCTGACCCACAGAAGGTAGACAAAGGAAGCCACACCCGTCATGATGTGGGGCACCCACTAGGACCTCAGATGAGCAGGCAGAGGACATGGGCACGGGGGAGTGCCCATGGGCAGAGGGTCCCAGGCGGGGAGGAGCCTGCTTCCTGCCTCCCTCTGTACTCACACAGGCGCACACACACATACGCACACGCCTTCCCTGCAGCTGCACCCACTGCCTGGGTGTCAGGACTGCACCTGCGTCTGTGCTGCCTCTTCCCCCCGCCCAGTCTGTGCAGATTTGTCACCAGCCCTCGGAACCAGCTAGGCATCTCTCCTGCACGAGCTGTCCCGGTCCTCCTCCCAGCATCCTCTCCTCTGTCTCAGCCCTGCTGCCGTCCTCACAGGCGGTTTCAGGAAGCTCCTCTCTGCTGGGTCCCTTGAGTGCCCAGGGTCAGCTCCCTCTCTCCAGTGCCGAGCCCATGCTGGGGTGGAGGGGGACACACCGTCCAGGGCCACGTCCATCCCCAGTCGCTGTGCTCAGTTCCCCACCCCCAGCTCTTAGGGGACTGAAGGCCACAGCTGGGGAAGAGACACAGAGGAAAAGAATTGTCGGTTCTCTCCAGAGACCCACAAAGCTTGGGAATGCCACCCAGCCTCCTCTTGGCTCCAGCCCTTCCTGCTCTCCCACCTCCTGTCCTCAGGACACCGGCCAGCCATCCGTCCATCCATCCTGTACTGTGCAGCACCCCGCCTGGGTCCCAGAGAGCTTTAGAGCTGCCCCGAGGGCTGTAAACACAGAAACCACCCCGGGGCTCCCCTGCCAGAAACCTCTGCTGCCTGCCTCAGGATAAAGCCGAGATTGGCAGCAAGGCCCAGCCCCACCTCCCTCCACCAGCTGTAGGTGCAGAGCCTGGGCCACCCTGGCTGTCACACCACACCCGGCCCACAGCCCCTAACCCGAACACAACCACTGCCTCCCCCAGGAAGCCTTCCTGACCACTCTCCCTGCCGTCAGCACGGGGCTGTGAGAGTCAGGGAAGGGAGACCACAGGGCCCTGGGCACTTATAAAGAGGGGAGATTTCAGGGAGAAGGTAATGTTGAACCCAGGTCTAAAAATGAGCAGGAGGTGGCCAGGGTGGGGGGCAGGGCTGAGGAAGTGTGGTTGGGGGCACGGCAGCACCCTGCCCTGGAAAGGCCCAGGGTCGTGCTGAGCACTGACCCATACGTCCCTCAGGTGCCCAGAGGCCCTCCAAGTGCCGAGCTTCTGCCAGGCATGGGGGTTGGGCTAGGTGGGGGTGGGGACGCAGGCAGGCAGAGGGGGTTCAAGGCCAAGAGCAGTGGTAAGTCTGCACCAGCACGGCCTGGCTAAACCACTGAAGAGTAGAGTGGCCCCTTTCCTGCGCCTTTGTCTCTCCATCTAGAAAATGGGATGATCACACTTGTCTTTAGGGGCTGCTACGAAGACCACCAGAGTACCACGAGGCCCTGCCCCCTGGCACTGTCAGGCCCCAGGACACTCCCAGTACAGCCCCAGGTGGAAGCTTGTGCAGCCTTGAGGTGTGAGTTGCCCCTCCCCCGAGCCTGGAGGAGAGCCATGTGGGGAGTCCCCAGGGAGTCTTCCTGTCCAGCTGGGCCTCCCAGGAGGCTTCCTTCCCAGCTCCCTCCTGCTGGAGGCAGCATGTGCTCAGGCTTCAGGGTCTGCCTCCCTCCTAGGAGCCCTGCCCACCACTCCCCCGGCCAGGGTCTCTCCAGCAGAGCCTGGCAGGGCCTGGCCCCGCTGCGCTGCAGCCCTCCTGGCACATGTCGGAGACGGGAGCCTTGCCAAGAACCACTTCCAATAGGTTTGTCAGCTCCCTGGAAACGCAGCCAGCATGTGGGTTCCTCGAGGTCCCAGCCCACGCTCTTCACAGAGCACCGGCTCTGCCACCAGAGAGGAAACTGCCAGAGGCTGCCTCTCCTCTGGGTGAACTTGCTGCCAGGTTCCTCCCCTGCCAGCAGCTCCCTGGCAAAGCCGCCCCTCACTCCCCTCCTGGGAATGCCAGTCGGCTGGCTCAGATCCCTGTCCTCAGTGACCCTGGGCACCACCCTCAACCTCTCTGAGCTGGCGTCAGGGGTTGTGAGCGTCCACAGGAGATCACAGCACACTGGGCGCACAAGTACACACGGCTTCCTCCTGACCCTGGAGGGCCCACTGGGTGCAGCTCTGCCTGCCCGAGTCCCGCCCCCTGGGCCCCAGCAGGAAGGGGAGGCCCTGGGATTCCCTCCTGGAGCTGAGCCCAGAGAAAGCGCAGGTCCGCCCTGGCCATACTGCCTGCTTTTGGCTCTTTCCAGTAGAGGGCAAGGTCACAGTCCCAGAAAAGGCACAAATTCTAAAATTCTCTCTGGAAATTCATAAACTTTGGGTGATTTCACACAGCTTCCCTCTTGGCTCCAGCCTTTCCTGCTCTCAGTCCCGTTCCTGAGACACCCGCCATTCTCTGCATCCACCCACCCTTTGCCCGTCCAGGTGCACGGTGACCTACCTTCTGTCACTTCCAGGCTCTGCTCTGGGTACTAGAGAGCTTCAGAACTGACCCCAGGGCTGTCAGCCTACGTACGGATTCCACCCTGGCCGTCTCCACTGAAAACCCTTGCCTGCCTGGCCCCATCCAGGCCGGGAGGAACACAGGAGAGGCTAACCTCATCTTGGTGGTGGTAGAGGGTGCGGTGCCTGCCCAGAGCCAGCAGGGCCTCAGGGTAGAAGTGATTGCCTCCTACTCCTACTGGGGGTGGCTGGCCCAGGAGCACTGGCACAAGGGCCTTCCGGTGGCCCAAGGAGGCTCCGACCTGGTAGTGGGGGTGGGGAGGGCTCCTCTGCAAGCCCCCGCCCCCTCCCAGACTCAGCGTCCAGGAGAGCGAAGGCGGCGTCTGGCCTCTTCCCTCGGACGCGCACGCCCCGCGACACCCCGCTCCCGAGAATGGCCCGCCGCGACACCCCAAAGCCCCCGGGCCCCCGCTGAGCCCCGTAAGACGCATGCGCGGCGCTCGCCCGCCGCCGGTCCCGGGTTCGAGCGCCTCTCGGCCCGGCCCGGGACGCCGCTTCCCCAGCGGGCCCGGGGGCGCCCTACCTGGGGCGGCGGGCGCGCAGCAGGCGGGCAGGCGACAGGGCGGCCGCGGGCAGGGGCGGCACCGGGAGAAGGCCCGCGCGGCCGGCATGAGGCCCATGGCGCGCCCGGGCGCGGCGGCGCGGCGGCGGCTGGAATGCCCGGCACGCGCGCAGGTAGCGTCTTGCCCGCCCGGCCCGCGCCGCCCCGGGCCCGGACCCCGGGGGCGAGGGAGGGCCGGGATTTGCCTGGGATGCCACGCCCGGAGTCGCCCGGCGGAAGGGCTCAATTTCAAACATCTGACCCCCTTTCCCTAATTAGGCACCGCAGGAATCCCCTCCTCCTTGCGGAGGACCGGCTGTAGGAGCGTCCACTCGGCCCTCAGCCTGCGAGGCAGATGGTCCAGGTGGGCAATGTTGGCCCAGGAAGGGTAGGTGACTGGATCTGGGTCCCCCGGCCAGTGGCGTGCAGAGCCCGGATCGAAAGCTAGGCTGCTGGCTTCGGAGTCCGGGCTCCAGGCCCCGGCCCCCGCCCTGCCTAGGCAGCACCCTAGTGCAAGGAGGTGGTTTGGACTCGACACAGGGCATCTCCTTGAGCAGCCCTGAGAGTACTGACTCCCCATTCGGTTACGTGGTTTGCCTAAGGCCACACCTCTGGTAAGTGATGGATCTTCATTCAAACCTACACTGGCTTTCGGTAAAGCCTGTGTTCTTCTCAGGGTAGGACTGGGAGAAGAGCCCACAATCCCATGCTTTCCAAGTGTTCTGACCCGGGGCAGAGGGAGGTCTGGAAGAGGTACACAGCACCCGCCAGGAGGGCAGGTGGACAGAGGCAATGATGCGGGGCTGTGTAACAGCAGGGGGCCGAGGGGTCCCACAGTCCGCGGGCCGAATTCTGTAAGGGAGGGACCTAGGGGCCTGGGGCTGGAAGGGGGTGGGGCCCGTCTTCAAGCCGGGTGTGCAGCGCTGTGCTCCTCTTGCTCATTCTAAGCGGAGCCTGGCCCAGGGTGGGGTAAGAGCGGTGCTAACCACAGGTGCAAAAGGTAAGGGTACCCAAAACCTCGGTAACCAAGATAAATATTTTATCGCAGTATGTTAAGAATAAAAATTAAGGCAAAAAAATCCATGATGAACAAAATATCAAAATCTGAAATAAAGACAGGATCAGCCCCTGCACTTGCACAGACCCTGAGTGTCTCACTCCCCTCCCCCAGTCTCACCCGTGCATCCTGTCTCTATTCCCGGTTTTCGTATCTTGTTTCATGAATGTGATCGACTGAATAATGCCCTCTCCCCGAGATGTCTCTGTCCTGATCCCTGGACCCTGTGACTACGTTTCCTTACACTGTAAAAGGGACTTTGTGGGAGTGACGAGGGCTGCGTGAGCCAATGTGACCATGAGGTGTTAGAAGAAGGTGGTGGAGGTGTGAGGCGAGAACAGACCAGAGACTGGAACGAGGGAGCCTCTGGGCGGGAGAGGCAAGGACCAGACTCTGCCCTGGAGCCCTCAGAAGAAACAACCGAGTGAATTCCTTGATTCCAGCCCCAGAAGACTCTATTCTGACTTATGATCTCCAGAACTGGAAAAGAGTAACTTTGTGTTGTTTTAAGCTGCTAAATTTGTGGCAATTTGTTAGAGCAGATTGTACTAGGAACCTAGTACAATAGATTGTTTTTGCATCAGTTTTCATTTTAAAAAATACTGCAATAAGATATTTATCTTGATCACTCAGTTCTTTGCTGCCCCCTTAAATGTTGTGCCCCAGGCCAAGGAGGCTGCCTTGTCAGGGCTGTCTTGGCCCTGACACTAAGTGTGAGTTGGTGACACTCAGTTTTCTCCCTTTCCAGAATTCAGGTAAACAGTAAAGGGTAGTTCATGGTGCCCTAAACCTACCAGCAGAGCCTGGGTGTCCCCATGGCCCAGGGACCCACTGGGTGTGAGCAGCCCTGTTCACGCTAAAGAGAAGGGGCTGATTTCTCTGTAGAGGCACCTGCCTAAGCTGGGTGCAGGTGGGACTCTCTCGGGAGGCAGGAGGGCTCTGCCACTGACTTGCTTTCTCCCCTCCCAGCCTCGGTTCCCCACCTGTGTGGTCAGAGGTAGACCTTCCAGTCTAATCCCTCCACCCCACCCAGGCTCCGCAGACAGACGGAGGTCCGCACCGCGCCGTTTAGAAAGCTCCCAGAGGCACTGCCACGATGAGCTCCCAGGTAAGCCTTGGCCCTGCTGCATCCGCTCCACCTTGGGGTGGTTTTTAACCAGGGGCCTGTTGGGGATGGGTGTGCAGTGGTAGTCACTAAACTGCCCTCTTGGGGCAGGCCTGGGGAGCTGAGAACCTGAGGGTCTGTCCTCTCATGCAAGCAAAGGTGACAGCTGACCTCTTTAGTGCGGACGGCTGTCATCTCTGAGCTTTGTGTCCAACAGGCCCTGGGTTGGGGCTGGGGTCCAGGACCTCAGGGACTGTCTCTGCCCTCAGTCTTAATTATACACTCCCCGCCCCCACCCCATTGAGACAACTCAGATCTAGAAGGCATGGTGCTCTGACGCCTACTTGGCAACAGCATCCACCGATGGCCTTGCCCTCGTGGGCTTCCCCTGCTCCCAGCCCCACTGTGTAGTGCTAGGCAAGTTGCTGAACCTCTCTGGGCTTGCCCCTCCAGAGCGTATCAAACCCAGAGCAATAGTAAGTAGCCCACGGCAAGTATGAGCTCCCTCCCTTTGTCTAAGAGTAGTGTGGGCTGAAGTCCTCCAAGACTGCCGGGAAGAAGCTGGGAGCCAGAGATCCCAACCACAGGACACCCTGAGGCCTCCTGGCGTTCTAGAGCAGGCACCTGGGCTCTGGGCGCCAGCAGACCTAGGTTGGCACACCAGCTTCCCACTTACTTCGGGACCTGGACAAATCACTGGAGCCTTCCTGCTGCTGTCTCCGCATCTGAAAGGGGACGGTGAGGGGACTGATTTCACAGGACTATTGGCAGGCTCAGTAGGGATGCAGAGCCCAGCACGGGAAATGTTGGGGTCACCAGGGGTTTGTTCCCATCTCAGCACTAACTGAGGCAAACTCTTTTCTGGCCCTGCGATCTGACAGGCAGTTCTCATCACAGCTGCTGGAAGGAAGGACTTAACCAACCAGCAGGGTGGTTAAAGGCAGTTGAACAGTTAGTGTCCTGAACTCGGCAGGAAGCGGTGGTGAGCGGCCCTCCGTAAATCATCCCGGCCGCCTTGCCAGGCTCTCCCAAGATAAGGCAGCGACTCCGGCCCTCGTTCTCCTGGTAAACAGCCGGCCTCCAGCTCCGTGGCAGCGCGTCAGTCGGGGCTGTAGCTGGAGGTCATTTCCCCTCTCTGGGGGTCCAAGCTCTTAGGCTTCTGGGGCTCTTGCAGAAAGAAGCCTTGACGGCTGCAGGGAAGGCGGCCCAAGGGTGCTGTGAACCAGGCCCTATACCCAGAAGAGGCCACACCCGCCCTCTATGAGCCTGGACAGGGTCCAAGGCCTATGGGACTTCTCTTCCTCTTCCTGGGCATGTGGACCGTCCAGGTCCACTAGAATAGGCAGGGGCACCAGAATTGGGCTCAGTGTCCCTTCTGTTGGCTCAGTGACCTGAGGCCCAGCCAGGGTCAGCAACAGTCCTTTCTCTTCCTTTTTGGAAGGGCTGCCAAGAAAGGCCACAAGCAGGCTGACATTCACAGGAACTGGAGATAAGACTCTGTCTTGAATCTCCCAGCAGGGCGGGGTGGGATATGGATTAAGCAGTGCTGGGAAGAAGTGGTCCACTAGGAACTCAGGCTTCATCACTGCCAGCCTGGCCTGGGTCCAGTAACCTTTCACTCTGAATCTGATTGTGCCTCCGGGGCTTCTGTTTGGAAACGTCATTCCAGCAAATGATGACCACTGCCAGCTGCCTAACAAGGTTGCTTTATGTCCTGCCAAGTTGTCCCAAGGTTGGATTTTTTTCCATCTCAGGTGTCCTGCCCTGTGGCCTCAGGGAGCTGTATCTATTCCCCTTTCTTTCCCCCCACGAGGGCAGGAGAGTCAGCTCCTAGGGGTCGCAGTCAAATCTCCAAAAGCCTGTGAGAGCCATGCACAGCCAGCTGGGGCTGGCTTGGTCAGAGTAGGTCCAAAGACCGCTGCAGGCCTGCTGTGAGCCCCTTGTGGTCACTCTGGGCAGGGACACCATTCCCCAGCTGGTCTCCATGCCCCAGGACTGCTGCTCTGTGCTACCACTGGGAAGGCTGAGACCAACAGCTTCTGGACTGTGCTTGGTGGTGCCCAAGGGCCCGTAGGTGGAATAGTTACCACACAACTAGTTACTAAGCTCTAACTCCGGCCCCCCAGACTCCTGTCCAACTGCCCACTCAGCGTCTCCACTGCTTTAATGACTCAAAGACACCTCAGACTCAGACGTGTTCAAACAGCTATGGTCTTGCCACGGTCTCCCAAACCCGCCCCTCTCAGTTCGTGACAGCTCTGTCCTCCAGCAGCCCGGCCAGACACCCTGGAGTCAGCCTTCACTGCTCCCTCCTCACACGCACATCCAGGAGAGCTTACTGGTCCTACGTGCAAAACAGATTTGGGATCTGATCACTGTCACCTCCCCCCCGCAATGAGAGCGCTCCTTCTCTTGTCTGGAGTATTGCAAATATGTTTCCAAGGCTTCCTTGCCCCTCCCGGGTCAGCAGTCAGAGCAGTCCTCAAACTCTGTATCAGATCCCGACATCCTCTGCTCAACGCCCTCCAGTGCCCCTCTCCCGTTTCACCTAAGAGTAAACGCCAGGGTCCCGACAGGGGCACAGGAGGCCTCTACCTTCTGGTTCCCATCTGTCCCCTCCCTCAGTCCCTCCAGCCCCCCTGCCTCCGGTCCGGTTCTAGATCGTATCAGATGTGCTCCTGCCTTTGCCGGAGCTGTGACCTCCGTCTGGCACGCTTCCACCAGATGTCCTGTGGCTCACTCTCTCACCTCTTCCCACACTGGGTCTGAACAACGAGATACCCCTTCACCCCCACTGGGATGGCTAGTATAAAAACAAAAAGTGTTGGTGAGGATACGTAAAAGTTGGAACACCGTGCATTGCCAGTGGGACTGGAAATGGGGCAGCTGCTATGGAAAATGGTGTGAAGATTCCTCAAACAATTAAAAATAGAATTATCACATGATCCAGCAATCCCACTTCTAGGTATACACCCCAAAGAGTTAAAGCAGGGACCCAAGGGCTATCTGCACGCCGACACGCGCAGCAGCACTATGCATAACAGCTCAAGCGCGGCAGCAGCCCAGTGCCCGGCAACAGCCGAGCGGATACGCGAAACGCAGTGTGTCATACGACGTCCATGTCCATACGATGTCTGACACACGCTACGACACGGATGAAACTTGAGGACATTATTAGCCAGTCAGAAAAGGACAAATACTGTGTCATTCCAGTCATAGGGGGTACTGAGAGCAGTCAGGTGCATAAAGACAGAAAGCAGAATGGTGGCTGCCCAGGGTCGGAGGAAGGAAGGAATGAGGAGTTATCGTTTAATGGGGACAGAGTTTTGGTTTGGAAAGATGAAGAAGTTCTGCAGATGGATGGTGCTGACGGCTGCACAACAATGTGAATGTGCTTAACGACACCGAAATGTCCACCGAACACTCTGTTCTCTTCTCTGCATCCTCTGTCTGCAGGTGACAGATGCTCGATAAGCATTTCTTGAAGGAATAAAGACTACTTAGTGCTGAGAGATTGCTGAGCATTAGATGCCCATTTTCCCTCTTATTTCTAAGACAATCCTATAAAAAAGGTATTATTTTTCCCATTCTGCAAACGAGGACTCTGAAGGTAAGAGGTGTGCCAGGGTCACACAGCAAGCGACAGAGGCAGAACACACCTAGACACAAGCCTGTTGCCAAAGCCTCACCCTGCCTCCTCTCACACTTTGGTGCAATGGCTTTGGCTAAGTCCCTTCCCATGCACAGCAATTCCAGGCTTTGAGGGGCTTGCAGATCTCTCCAGATAGCCAGGCAAGGAATGCGTATGTTCAAGCACCCACCAGATGTCAAGGCAGCCCTGGGGACCACGTGACTGTTGTCCCCATTCTCTCTCCTCTCAGAAAGAGCTGGCATGGAGGTGCTGTCCCATGTGTCCTCCTGGGGTCATTTTCCCTGAACTGGGCATGGAGGCTCAGAGATCAGTTTGGGGAACGGTGGTCTCTTAACAACATCAAGTCTTCTGATCCATGAACATGGGATGTCTTTCCACTTATTTAGGTCTTCCTCAATTTCTTTCAACAATCCTATGTTATTTTCAGAGTATAACTTCTGCACTTCTTTTGTTAAATTTATCCTAAAGTATTTTATTCTTTTGGATGCTATTATAAATGAAATGTTCTTAATTTCATTTTCAGTTTGCTCATGGCTACTGTACACATATAAAATTGATTTGTATATATGGACCTTATATCCTGCAACGTTACTGAATTTTTTATTAGTTCTAGTAGTTTTTTAGTGGATTTCTTAGGATTTTCTATATATAAGACCATGTTATCTGCAAATAAAGATACTTTAATATCTTCCTTTCCAATCTGGCTGCATTGTTTTTTTCGTTATCTTGCCTAATTGCCTTGGCTAAAACCTCCAGTACAATGCTGAATAGAACAGGTGATGGCAAGAATCCTTGTCTTGTTCCTGATCTCAGAGGAAAAGCATCCAGTCTTCCTCTATTAAGTATGATATTATCTGTGGGGATTTTGTAGATGGCCTTTATCAGGCTAAGTTCCCTTCTATTCCTAGTTTTTGGAGTGTTTTTATCATTAAGTGTTGCTGGATTTTATCAAATGCTTTTTCTGAGCCTGCTAAGATGATCAGGTGTTTTTGTCCTTTTTTGATGTATTACATTACTTGATTTTCAGACGTTAAATCACCCTTGCAAGTCTTGGGATAAATCTCATTTGGACATAGTATATAACCTCTTTGGATTCAATGTGTTGTTAGTATTCTGTTGATGATTTTTGCATCTATATCTGAAGAGATATTGGTGCTCCAGCAATAATTCTCTCTCCTTCCTGCACTGCCAATATTTTGTAATGCTGTTTGGTCTTTCAACTTAAAAAATAAACAAACTCCCTCTTTACCTGACTTCCCCCTCCAGCTGCTGTCCCGTTTCTCTCTTTCCCTTTACGGCAAACTTCTTGGAAGAGTTGGCTATGCTCACACCCCACCTCCTCTCCTATTATCCTCTCTCATGCCCACTGCTCTCAGGCTGTGCCCAGCACTCCACCAATGCCAGCCTTGCTCAAGTCAGCAATGAATGTGCCCAACTTCAGTCCCCCTCTGGCTGATCTATCGCCGGCACTTGCTGCAGTGGGTCCCTGCTGCTCCTTCTTCGCTTGGCTCCTGGCTACCCTCTCTCTCAGGGCCCCTCTGCTGTCCCCCACTCACTCTGTGGTGTCTCATCCAGCCTCCCAGCTTCAAACCCCACTTTTGTGCCTGTGGCCCCCAAACTCTCTCTCCAGCCCAGTCCTCTCCTCTGACCTCTGGACTTAAATACCTACCTACCTACCTACCTACTTGACATCTAAACTTGAACATTTGATAGGTATCTCAAACTAAGATCTTCCTTCCAAACAACTGCACTTCCTGTGGTCTTCCTATCTCAGTTAATGACTAATCCCACCTTCCAGTTGCTTAGACAAAAATGCCCCAGAATTACCCTTCACTTCTCTCATTCATTCTCATACACCTCTCGTCCATCCCAGCTGGAGAATACCACTTGCTCAACCTTCAAAATAAATCAAGAATTCAGTGATTTCTCATTGCTGCCACCACTGGGGCCAGGCTGCCTCACTCTGACCTGCACTGCTGGGTAAGTCCCTCCTAACTGGCCTCCGTTCCTCCTCGCCCTGCTTTGGCCTATTCTCAGCGTGGCAGCTAGAGGGATACCAGTAGGACCTGGGTCAGGCTTTGCCAGTTCTCTGTTCCAAACCACAAGGCGCCAATGGCCCCGCCACGATGACAAGGTCCCACCCCCTCTCTGCCCACTGTGTGTGGGCCACACTGGCCTCCTGCTGCTCTTCCACCAGGGAGCACCTGCCTCTGCCTGTGCTGCCATTCACCCTTTCATCTCCATTCCAAAGTCACCAAACTCCACCCCCGTCACTCCAGCTCGCCCTCCCTGCCTCCTCTGTCTCTGCTGTGCCCACCACCGTCTTACCTACAGTGGCTTGCTCAGTGCTGCTCATCCGACTCCTCTACTGGCACGTGAGCTTGCGAGGGCAGGGCCTTGTCTGTCCTGCTCCCTGCTGTCTCCCCAACCCCAGGATCCATGGCGCACTGGCTGCGCGAGCGAGCGAATGGATGTGCACTCCACTTGGGCCACATCTGGGCAGGCCATCAGCAGTGACCGGCTCCCCTGACCATCGGCCTGGCCCCGTCCTCCTGCGGAGAAGGCCGGGCTCTCCCCACTGCGGCAGGCACCCTGCCCCCTGCCAGAACACACACGCTGAAGGGCTCACTGGCTCCGCTCTGAAACAGCGAGAGGAGGACTGATCCTCTAAGCCTCCTTTTCCAGGGACCCAGGCTAATAACTGCTCTGCCAAGAAACCTTCGGGGGCTGACGGAGCCCACCTGCGAGTGCCATGCTTGCCCAGACACGTCCAGGATTGCTAACTCCTGGGATTTCTGCATTTCCTCTGTACTTCTGGGAGAAAGGAGATAAGCGCCTTTGATGGCAGTTCCTGTTTTAACGCTCAAGGGTCCTTCAGCACACAGGCTGGGAAGGCAGCTAAACACCGGGCCTGGGCGAGGGGCGAGTCTGGGTCCCACGTGAGATTCCGCTGAGAGTCCCGTTCTGAATAGGCAGAGACAGAGACGTACGTGTGCCAGTGCTGCTCTTGGACGGGCCACTTCAGCCAGGATGAAGCACAGCCCCTGGGGTCAGAACATCCACCATAGTTTCTCAGCTCTGCTTCCTAACTGGCTGTGTCGTCTTGGACAAGTTATCCAGCCCCTTTGATGCCTAGTTTCTCTTCTTTGTTTTATTTATTTTTATGAGCTTTTATATAGTGAAGTATACACACATTCAGAAAAGTATGTAAAGCATAAACATACCGATGAGCACATTTATTGTAGAAGGAACACCTATGTAACTACTACCCAAGTCAAGCTAGAGAACATTCCAGAAACCTTATGCCTGTCCCCAACCTCATCTTAACCTCTTCCCTCCTCCCTACTATCCTGACTTTCAGGGCATTCCTTTCTTTGTTTTTCTTGATACTTTTGCTCCCTGTCTATCCACAAATATAGTTGACTTCTGCCCTGTATTTCAACTTTATCTAGATAGAATCGCACGGCATGTTTTCCAAGTTTGTCTGTTTAGCTGCTCTAGTCCTGCACTGTTTTTAGGATCCATGCGTGTTGTCGGTGGAGCTGCAGTTGATTCATTCTCATCACAGAGTTCCCCAGGGCAGAACTGAGTCGCAGTCATTCATCCGCTGCGCTGCTGCTGGGCACTCGGGTTGGCACCAGGTCGTCCTCAGTGAGGCTGCCGCAAACACCCGCCGTGTCCAGGTCTCCTGGC
The DNA here is from genome assembly GCA_963575035.1 of Avahi laniger. NCBI lineage: Eukaryota > Metazoa > Chordata > Mammalia > Primates > Indriidae > Avahi > Avahi laniger. Next base: position 19,676 of record CAUYSK010027942.1, read on the forward strand.
GTACCTGTGCACACGCTTCGATTTGGGACACGTCTTGTGTGGAGCTGCTGGGACACAGGTGAGCACAGCGTCAACTGCAGCAGACAGTGCCACGCGACTTCCCCGGCAATATGTGCAAGTGTCTGTCGCTCTACCTTCCTCATCACTTGAAACCATCTGTCTTTTTCACTGAGTCACGCTGGCGGGTGAGTAGAAGTATCACGCTGTGGTTTAACTTGCATTTCCCGGATTGCCGGCGAGGCTGAGCACTGCTACCTGTGTTCACTGGTTATGAGGGTTTCTTCCTTGGGGAAGCTCAAGTCTCTTGCCCAAGCGTCTGCTGGCTTCTCTGTCTTGTGCAGTTTGGGGAGCGAGTCGTCTGATGGTCGTGTGCATTGCAAACTCTTCTTCTAACATACAGCTTGTCTTTTCCTTCTCCTCATCTGCTTTTTGAAGAACAGATGCTCATTTTCTGTCACACCATTTATCGATCTTTTCCTCGTAGCTCAGTGTTTTATAACTCATTTACAAAACCCTTCTCTAGTCCAAGATCATGATGACGACATTCTCCTTTCTGTGGTGCCTGAAGGTGCCGCCTGTCGTAAATCACAGTCTAGCTCCATAGGAGCCTGCTTCTGGGCTCCGTTCTGTTCCACTGGTTCATATCAAAGGAAGCCCGTGGAAGGCAGCAGAAACCCCTGGGTGGGCTCAGGTCTGCCCAGGCCATTAAGTTGGGGCTGAGGGGCAAATGTGCTGCGATCATGAAGGGACAGGGAGGCCACAGCTGACAGCATGACACCACTTATGAGGCCCAGGAGAACAACTTAACTTTCAACATCATACTGGCTCTTCTGGGGATTTATGGTTCAGTGAAGGGTGTCAGGCAGCCACCTGGAGGGGGGAGGAGAGCTGGTGAGGTGAGGCGTAAAGGAAGGGGCTCGGCCGAGGGGCTTGCAGACCAGGAGATGGGCTCGGAGCCCATGAGGGCGTGAGTCTGTCCCTGCCTGGGCTATGTGCCAAACACCGTAGGAAAGAGAGGACGTCCGTGGCTGTGTGGTCAGAACCCGGCCAGCATTCAGGCTCCTGGTGCCCACACTGCCCACGGAGTTGGCGTGCTGGCCCCCCCAGCGTGGTGATCCCATCACGAAAGCTGTTCATACAATGACTTCACGGGGACGCCAGACGGCAGAGGTAGCAGCTGTATGGCTGGGAGCCATCTTTCCTTTTCTCGCACCCCACGTCCAGACCAGGGACAAAACCCGGAAGCTCCACCTTCAGAATGCCCCTGCCGCTGACCACTCGGCACCACGCCTGCCCCAAAGGACTGCCACGTGACTGTCCCAGCCCGCTGTGTCCACTCCTGTCCCTCTCTGGCCCTCTCCTCATGTGGTGGCCAGAGGGCCCTTTATATAAATCTAACTCAGGTCCTCTGTGTCCCCTGCTCAGAGCCCTCCTGGTGCCCCATTGCGTTTAGAACAAAATCTGAAATCCCTGCCGTGTTCCTAGGCCCAGGCAACCTCCTCCCTGACCTCAGGGCCCCCACTCTCTCATCTTCACTCCCTCAGACCCACTGGCCTCCTGACATGTCTCATGTTCCCCTAGCGGGATCCTACCACAGGGCCTTTGCACTCGCCAGTCCCTCTGCCGGGATGCTTCTCCACAGCATGGCCTGGCTGCCCTGGTCACTTTGTTAAGCCTGCTGGGCCACTCCACCTAACAGCATCCCCCCGTCCTCCCACTGAGCATTACTTTGCTTCACTGAATTTCTCACCACCGACCATCACGAGACACATGTCCTTGTCTACCATCTCTCTCCCTCAGAGGATGGAGACGAGGGAGGGGAGACACGGCGTATTTGTTTACCACGAAATTCCTCATTACCGCAACAGAGCCAGTATGTTTTAGGTACCCAGTAAATGTTTTTGAATAAAGGTGGAAGTAAGTAAATGGCAACCGCTGCTTTCAGCTCAGGGACAGGGAGTGCTTTGTGGGCCAGGGCAGTGTCCCCGTGCGGCTGCAGTGAGGCCGGCAGAGGGGAAGGAAGCAAGACCCAGACGTCTGGGGTGAAGCTGTAGGAGCAGACCCCTCACGCCCGCCCAGCAGCCAGCAGGGGATCTGGACGCAGTGGGGCAAGTTCCCGGGAGCCCCACGGCCCAGGTGGGAGGAGGGCGTGCTTTGGAAAGCGGGCCTGACTTCCCCTGCCAGCGCCTGCTCGGGACACCAGCGGCTGACTCTGGGGCGCTGGCAGCAGAAGGGCCGGCTTGCCAGAAACACAGGCCACAGCAGCAAGTCCCGGGCGAGAGGGGCCGTGATTACCTGGAGGCAAGGGTTCTAGAGGGCGGGCACGCGAGCTACGGGCAGTACCTCCGCCAAGCGGGGCCCAGATGACCCGGCGGATGGCCTGCACCCAGTCCTCCATGTCACGCTGGGAGCTGGCCATGAGCAGGAGCGCCTCCGGGTTGGCCGGCACCTTCTCCCGCTCCCCGGCACCACCTGCAAGACAGGGAGACACAGGCTTACTCAGGGTCCCCGCGGGACGCTGGGGCAGCGCAGGGGGCTCTCCGCCCTCAGTGCCTCCGGCCCCAGGGGCTAGGGGTGCTCTTGCGGACCTCCCGGCCCTCCCTTTCAACCTCACGCAGCTCCTCCCTTAGTCTCACTTTGTCACTTTTCCACGTCAAAATAGAATCATTCGAAGCATCCCAGGGAACTATTAGGAAAAAAGCGTGCAGATTTTAGGCCAGCTCAGAAAAGTGCCATGCCCCAGAGTGGCCTCAGCGGTGTGGTTTCAACCAGCTTTGCCCACCTCAAGTGCACACTTCAACGTCATTGTGTGCTTTTGACGTGGCTCTGACAGGATGGCCTCCCCTCCCATCCTGAAGGCGAGGCCATCTCCGTGGGTGTCGGTGCTACCGCCGGTGGACGTTAAGCCGGGATGGAGCACGGCACCCAGAGTTCTCACCTGTCCCTACCGCTAGACACTGGCCCGATGCCCAAGGGCAGGACAGGACAACTCTGACAGCCGCTTAGGAACTGGCTTTTCCCCTACGGTAGTTCTAGTGGTCCTCAAGTTTTCACGTGTAAGTGAATCAATCTTTGGGACGTACATAAAATCATTTACGCTGAACTTTATGAGTAACTTAGGGGATTTTCCAGAACAAGCTTTCCCCAACGTCCATAAGACATAATTCACTATTACTCGCCTAAGGTCCCACATCCTCAGCCCCGATCCAGGACTGTCTACTGGTGGGCTGGAGGGGTGAGTGTCCTAGGAGGGGAGGGGATACCAGATGCCACCAAGAAACTTTTCTACATAAGCATTCGTAGAAAAGCATCTCAAGACGACTCAGAAGACAGGCACCTGGAGCTCACAGCTCCAGGGATGTATTGTGGTTACTCGTTTGTCGTACATACTCACTTTTGTACCTAATCTTGAATTTCTCGTTGTCAATTCTTTTCCCTAAAGAGGGCTACCCAAGTCATATAAGCCTCAGGTCCCACAAAACTCAGATCCATCCTGCCCAGAGGTTGGCAGATGCCCTCACGCCCAGCTGTGCCCCTGCCCAGGGTTCTGTCTCATGTTCTCTGAACCTGCATGTTCAACTTTTTAGGTACTTCTTTATGTATGTACGTTTGTTTATGCATATTTTTATGTATGTATAACTTTTTAGGAGACAGCCACGAGCGGTTTTCCAAAGGGATCGCGCCATTTTGCATTCCTGCCAGCAGTGGACGTTCCACCGCCCCCCTTGCCAACACAGCTTTCCTGCTTTCGGCCTTTCTCACAGGTGTGTGGGGGTGTAACACTGGGCTTGAATTTGCGTTTCCCAAACGGCTGATGACGTTGGACATCTTTTTACATATTTCATTGCCATCTGTGTACCTTCTTCGATGAAACAGTTTTTCAAATCTTTTGTCCATTTTTAAATGGGCTTTTATTTGCCATTATTAAGTTTTGAGAGTTCTTGACCTATTCTAGATACATGGTCTTTAACAGATAAATGCTTGGCAAATATTTCTCCCAGTCCATGTCTTTTTTTTTTTTTTCATTCTATTAACGGTATGTTTCCAAGAGCAGAAGTGTTTAATTTTGCGAAGTCCAATTAATCAATTTTGTCTTATTGAGTGTACTTTTGGTGTTGTATCTAAGAAATCTCTACTTAAAACGAGGCTCCTGTCTCCTCACTTGCATGGTTTCTCACGAGAAATTTGCTGTGATCCTTGTTTTTGTATATAAGGTGTCTTTTTTGCTGTTTCAGTGGTTTGAGATCATTTAATTATGATGTGACTCAGTGTAGTTTTGTTCATATTTTCTGTACTTGGAATTCACTGACCTTAGATTTGTGAGTTTATAGTTTTCATAAAATTTGGAATATTTTGGTCTTTAGTACTTCAAATATGTTTTTCTGTCCCACCTCTTCCCCTCCTCTGAGACTCCAATTACACGTATATTGGGCTGCCTGAAGTTATCCCCCTGGTGCTCTGTTTATGTTGGTTAAATTCTCTTTTCTTTGTGTTTTATTTTTGCATAGTGTGGTAGCAGAATAATAGCCCCCTAAGACACTCCCATCCTGTCCCTGGAACCTGTGAATAGGTTAGGTTACATATCAAAGGAGAATTAAGGTTGCTAATCAGCTGGCTTTAAAATAGGAAGATTATCCTAGACTGTCCAAGTGGGCCCAATGTAATCACAAGGGTCCTGAAAAGTGGAGGAGGAGGCAGAAGAGAGTCAGAGAAAGATGTAACTGCAGGAGGAGGGAGTGATACTACGTGAGAAGGAGGTGATCTATCATTTTTGGTCTTGAAGACAGAGAAAGGGGTCCAGGAGCCGAGGAATGCAGGCGGCCTCTAGAAGCTGGACAGTTCAAGAAACTGGATTGTCTCCTAGAGCCTCCAGAAAGGAACACAGCCCTGCAGACACCTTGAATTACATCCAGTGAAACCTGTGTCAGACTTCTGACCTACAGAACCATACATCTGTGTTGTTTGAGCCACCGAGTTCGTGGGATGTGTCACAGCATCAGTAGAACACCATACAGACAGTTTTGATGGCTTCCTGTTCGCTAACCTTCTCATCTATCTAATCTTCCATTAATGTCATCCTGTGTATTTTTTATCTCATACATTATAGTTTTGATCTCTAGAATTTTAATTTAGATCTTTTTTTAAAAAAAAAAATCTTTCAAGTATCTACTTAATTTTTGACCATATTGAATACAGTTATAAAAACTGTTTTAATGTCTTTGCTAATTCTAAAATTTGTGTCATTTCTCGGTTGGTTTCAATTGATTGCTTATTCTCCTCATTTTGGGGCATCTTTTTCTGCTTCTTTGCATTCCTGATATTTCTGATTAGGTGCCAGACATCGTGATTTTAAAATGGTTGGATGCTGGATATTTCCGTATTCCTATAAATATTCTTGGTCTTTTTCTGGGATGAAGTTAGGTCCCTGGAAAGAATTTGATCCTTATGGATTTTGCTTCTAAGATTTAGTAGGTGGATCCAAAGTGCTTGGTGTAGAGCTAATTATTTCCCACTGCTGAGGGAAAACACTTCAGTGTATGCTCTGAGGCTTTCCAGCCTGGCAGGTGGAAACAGATACCACTCCCTGTCCTCTCATACTTTCTAGTGGTTCCTTCTGCAGCCCGGGGTAGCTTCCTCGCATGCACACGGTGACAAGTGCTCAGCTGTATTCTCGAGGAAGTTTTCTCTCTGTGTAGCTGCTTCCTCTCTAGTATGCTGCCCTGCAAACTCTTGGTGCTTTGGTCTCCCTGGACTCTCAGCTCTGACTCTTTAACTCATGGGGTGCAACGGGCTCCACCCGGGTTTCCCCTTCCTGCATCACAGCCTGGAAACTTTCTCAAGGCAGTCAACTGGGGCATGTGCAGGGTTTACCTCATTTGTTTCCCAAGTCTTGGGGGGGTCACAGTCCCTCACTGTCTAATGTCCAGTATCTTGAAAGCATTGTTTCACATATTTTGTCCTTTTTTTTTCCTTTGTTTTTTTTTTTCAGGTGGGAGGGTAAACAGGTCCCCTTCCTTCATCTGGTCCAGAGTGGAAGGCCTACTATCACATCTCAGGGCCTCCTATACGTCAAACACCGTGCAAGGGACTTACCGTGCAGTCACGGAAGTCCTCATAAGCAGCCTCAGAAGGAGTATTACTGACCCCATTTTACAGAGGAAGAAACTGAAGTTGATAAAAGTTAAACATTTAGCTCACGAACAAACGCGGGGCCAGGATTGAAACCCAGGTGTGTTCACTCATAAACTCATTCTCTTTTCTCAACACGCAATCTCCTGCATGGCAACAGAGGCGGGTGCAAGGAAAATGAAATGCGTTATTTCAACGAACTTTGGGATTTTCTACAGCATTCAACTGTCTATGCTTACCCTTTTTTCTATTCCTTAGAAAACATCGGTATTAACTTTAAAGAAAACAAATTATACCAGCAAATATTTCAGAAAAAAATTTATAATGAAAGACGAGGGTCTGTTATCACTGTTCCTGGTTTTTCCCTTTCTTTTTTTCACCCATCTGTGTGCAGTGTTGCCACCGCGTCCCGTGGCATGTCACAGGCATCCGAGGCCATCTTGGCAGCACTTAAAGCCCAACCTCTAAGGGCGAACCCTCAGCTCCACCACTGGAACTTCCCCCGGTGTCAGAGTCAGGCACCTATAAGGTGAAGAAAATGAAGTCCCTATCTTGTTTGGAGAAAGAAATGGGACAGTCCCTTAACTTAGCACCCGGGAGCTCGCGCGCACTCTCTAAACGCTCGCGTTGATTGTCATATTCAATTAAACACAACCCCGAGCACGCTTTCTCAGCCTCAGCCCTGCTGACATTTTGGGGCAGATAATCACGAGGTATGGGGGACTGTCCTGTGCATAGCGGGACATTTAGCAGCATCCCTGGCCTCTACCCACTACATGCCAGTAGCAGCCTCTCCCTCCATTCCAAGTAGTGACAACCAAAAATGCATCTCACATTGTCAAATGTCCCTTGAGGGCAAAATTGCCCTGGGCTGAGAACCACCAATGTAGAGCAGCCAGATCTACATTACCTGTGAGTCCAAATCACTGCTACGATTCTACAGTCATGGGACATCCGCAGGCACAAAATGCTCGTCCAAAAATTATCAGTACCTCCTCTACCCAGCTCGCTCCTTCCTGGGTTCTCATGGCAGTGGTCACTCAAGTCGAAATCAGACACATCCTTGCCCCACTCTCCCTCTGTCTTATGTCCATTCCTGTCAGCAAATTTCATTGGCTCCTCCTTCAAAATCCACTCAAGATCTGGTCACTTTCCACTGCTAGACCCGGCCGGGCCACCGTCGCTCCTCATCTGGAGGACTGGCGTGGTCTCCAGGCTCCGTCCCTCGCCCCCGATGGTCTGTTCTCAACAGCACAGCCACAGTGCCCCAGAAAAGACCAGAACCAGGCCTCGCCCCTCTGCTCCACAAGCCCCAGCAGGCCCAGCCCCACAAATCCCTGGCAGGCAGCCCCGCGGCGCCCCGCCTCCCTGCCGTGTGCTCCCGCTGCATGCTCTTTGCTCCTCCTGTGGCCTGGAAAGCTGCTCTTCCCGGTGCTGGCAGGGCTTACTCCCTCGCCTCCCGCGGGCCTTCCCTAAAATGCCACCTTCTCGGAGAATCTTACCCAACCACCCTATGTAAACCCCACCAGGCGTCACCTGCCAGGCTCCTTCCCAGCCTTAATTCTTCCGTAGCACTGATGGCAACCACACATGCCACATGTAGTGCGAGTTTCCATGACACGCTTATTTATATTCCATTGCCGGCCCGGCCCACTTTGTCTCACAGGCAACTCCAGCACGGCGAGCAGAGGCTGGCGCGGGGAGGGCACGCCCCGCCTGTGACGAATGGAAGGCTGAGGCAGCAGAGCTGGCGACTGGCACGCACACGGCACTCACGGGAAGGCAGGTGTGACAGTAACAAGTGCGTGAGCGTGAGCAGTTTGAACACTGGCAGGATCCTGAGGGAAGTGGTGTCATTATTCTCATTTTAAAGGGAAGGAATCTAAGGTCCAGAAATGTCTGGAAACACGTCCCAGCTGTAACTATGAACTATGTATGTAAGTACCGATGAACTCGGACCCCAGGCAGCCCGGCTCCCATCGCAACCCCACTGTGCTCACGACTTCAGGCCCTGGCTGTTCCAGGGCACCAGCCCCAGGGGTCAGCTCTTCTTGTCCCAGCCAGGCTTTCTCCCCTCTGAGCTGCTGAACTTAAGAACTTCTTTCTGAGTCCCTCTTTCCACCCAAGCAAGGGGCTTTAGGGGAAGGGGGCGGCTCCAAAATGCAGCAGATCCTGGCAGGACAAGAACTGGCCTTCAATATTTCCATGTGAAAATTCTCGTTATAAAAAGAAAAGAAAAAGAGTAAATGACATGCATGGAAGCATTCTGCAAGCCACTGTAACCCATGGGGCCATTCCATGATGTTCAGATGGAAAAGCTGCCACTGTGATTAATTAATTGAATTATACATCTGACTTTGCACTTCTCTACCAGGGCTTATGAAAAATATTTTTTTAAAAAAACAGTCACTTCCTGCTAACAAGGGGCAAAAAAAAGAAAAATGAAAAAAAAAAAAAGAACAGTCACAATTTAAAAGTGGCAGCAGCAATGTATGATTGTCACAGGGCCCACTGTCATCCTCCTGACTGTGGAGGAGCAGGACCCCCATGGAGGGCCCAGCAGCTGATCCCCAGGAGTGAAGACCAAGTGTCCAGACAAGAGCTGTCTAGAGCAGTGTGGTCCAGTGGAGGTGTAATGTGAGCCACACGTGCAGTTTTAAGTGTTTTAGTAGCTACATTAACAAAGTAAAAAGGGGCTGGGCATGTTGGCTCAGGCCTGTAATCCTAGCACTCTGGGAGCCTGAGATGGGAGGATCCCTTGAGGCTAGGAGTTCAAGACCAGCCTGAGCAAGAACCAGTCTCCACAAAAATTAAAAAACAGCTGGGCATGGTGGTGCATATCTATAGTCTCAGCTACCGGGAAGGCTGAGGCAGGAAGATCGCTGGAGCCCAAGAGTTTGAGGTTGCTGTGAACTAGGCTGACGCCACAGCACTCTAGCCCGGGTGATAGAGCAACACTGTCTCAAAAAAAAAAAAAAGTAAAAAGGAATAGATTTATTTTTAATGATATATTTTATTTATTCCAACATATCCAAAATAGAATTATTAATTTCAACATGTAGTCAATTAAAAATTGAGACTTTTTTTTACATATATTTGCACTAAGTCTTCAAAATGCGGTGTGTATTTAGCACTAATAATAGCTCATGTACTCAGTGGCCAGAGTAAGGGATGGTCAAAACTAGAGCTGGGGTGGTGGTGTGTGTCGTCTTTGGGGGGCGCACCAGGAGATGGCGTGTGTTGAGGGGCTACCTAGCACCCTCAGACATCCTGAGACCTGCCTATGCGTGTGGTGCCAGCCCTGGGCAATGAGCCAGCTGGAGGTCCCTGCACAGACGCCCCAGGGGCAGCCTCCCCACCCCGCCCCAGCGGCCAGGCTGCACCTGCCCTGCTTCCTCCCCTCTCCGTCCACTTCTCTTTACGCCACTCTCCACTCTCCCTTCCGGAGGTCATCGCCCGCCCCAGTCTCCTGGCCTGGCTGCCGCAGCCTGCTGGCCACCCTGGCTGCCCACTTACCCCTAGACAGATGCCTGCTCCTCTTCAGGTGCCTGGCGGGCCAGAAGGGCATGGTGCAGGGCAGCGGGGCTGCAGTGGGAGGAGAGGCCCGATGGCCGCCTGGCGTGCAGCCACTCTGGGGCGCTTGCCGGTGGCGGGGCTGGCACAGGCTGCCCATGCGCTCTGCCCGTGGGCGCTGGGCTGGGGCCTTTTGTCTGTCCTGGGGAACTTCTGCATTTCTCAGGGAAGTAAGCTTGGGACTGTCCGGGGTGGGGCTGGGATCCCGGTGGGCGGGAGGTCTGCCTGGTCGTCCTGCAGCGCAGGTGCCTGCCACAGACTCCCTCCCCGAACCCCCACCCCAGAGAGTGGTAAATGCCCAGGGCTGGGCCTGACTGCCCCGGGGGGTCCACCCTGTTTCTCCAGCACTCGGGAATCCCAGCTCCACCAGCTGTGTGCATCAGGGTCCTCTTCTCGGGGTGGAGGTGGCAGAGCCCACCTCACCGGGTAGGTGGGGGCGGCTGCTTCATGAACACCTGGGAGAAGTCTGATATAAGTGCTTAGTTGCCACGTGGTCTTGAGCTAGTTACTTAATCTTGTTTTCATTTCTTCATCACCAAAATAAGGCCACTAACCAGACCCACCTCCTGGGGTTCTGGGGAAGACAGGATGGGACATAGAAACCAGGTGCTGGGCAGGACGGCACCTGTGCATGGTTCCGGTTCCGTGCCCTCATACCTCCAACACAGGGACTGTGGGCCTGTGTCACAGGCGGGAAAGCTGACACTCTGGGAGCTTCTGGTGGCCCAGGGTCACCTGCTGGGGAGTGGCATAGCCAGGATTTGAACTCAGTTGCCAGCCTTATGGCGCCTGCCTCACGCCGGGACAGAGGGGGTGGGAGGCAGCTGCCCCGCCCAGCCTGGCCTCCCTCCTCCAGCATGGTCCGCTCCTCCAGGACTCGGCGTCAGGAGCCCGCACCACAGGGCAGCCTGCAGGGCTGGGGGGCCACGGGCTCCCAGTGTGGTCAGCGAGTGCGGGGCAAGGGGCTGGGCTTTCGTGTTGATGCCACCGTTCATGCGCCGTCTCCTCCACCCGTCCATCCATCGATCCATCCACCCATCCGTCCACCCCTTCAACCGAGAAAACGGCCCTGCAGGAGGCTGACTGGTCTTGAAATGAACCCGACCCCGACACGACCCTGGGCCTCCAGTGCCTCTGACCTACCTCTGCGCCCACTGGCCGCGAGCTGCCACCAGCCTCCCTGCGCCCACTCTCCCCTCAGGCGCAGCCTCTTCCGCCACGGCCTTGGCCGCTCCGGGTGCCCCGAGTGCTGTTCTCCCAGCTCTGCGTGGCCTCGGCTCGTCTTTAGAGGAACCTGCCCTGGGTGAGAACTGCTGTCGAGGAGCCACCCTCCTGCCTGACTGGTCTCACGTCTTTCTCCGTAGAACTCGTCCCGATGGGAAAGCAGCGTATGTACCTGGATACGTGCTCACTGGACGTCTCTGCTACAGGAATGCAAGCCTCGTGCCAGTAGGCCTGTTCTCCCCGGTCACTGTGGACACATGCAGGGCTCCGTGGAAGTGACCGGTGAACTTTCTTAATTATCCAACTTTGATTGAGTGCTGGATAGCGTTCTAAGAGCTTTGTATATTTTAGCTCACCATCCTCACGACAGCCCTCTATGGTGGTACAATTATGACATCCATTTTACACATGAGAAACCAGAGGCTAAAGTAGGTAGATAATTTGTCCTAGGTCACACGACTGGTCATATGGAGCCTGCCCAACTGCCCCTGGTCAGCCAGGGAGAAGTTACTTGCCGACTGGTCTCCTGAAGCACTCACACTCACGGCCCATGCTGGAGGGCTGGGCTCTGACCCCCAGGCAGAGTCTGGCTGCAGAGCTGGAGCTCCTGGTCCCACGCCACGGTGGGCAGCCTGTAAGACAGCCCCGGTGAGCCTGCCTCCCGGTACGCACAGCCGTGCGCGATAGCTCCTCTCGAACTTGCTTTTAACGACTGGAACGTGGCAAGGAGTGGCAGGATGTCACTTTTGAGATTAGGCTACAAAGACACTGTGGCTTCCATCTTACACTCTCCCTCGTTCTCTCGATTCCTGGCTCTGATGGAGGCGGGCTGCCACGTTGTGACCTGCCCTGGGGGGCTCACCTAGTAAGAACTGAGAGAAGCTTCCTGCCAACAGCTGGCCAGGGACTGAGGCACTGCGTTCAACAGCCCTCAGGGAACTGCCCCTTACCAACAGCCACACGGCTGGGCTTAAACTGATCTTCCACCAGTCGAGCCTTTGGATGAGACCACGGCTGCACATCAGCCCGACAGAGACCCGGAGCCAGAGGGTCCGGCTGAGCCACAGAACTGTGAGATGACAAATGTTGGTGTGTTAAGCTACTAAGCTGTGGAGTGATTTGTTACACAGCAAGAGTTGATGAGTGCAATCCCCATCTTGTCAAAATACAGTCTGATGCACAGCCTCCCCTGCGGCCTGCTGCCTCAGCAGGCCTGGAGGTGGGATCTGGCAGTGAACATCCTCTCATCTCTCCCAGCAGTAATACTGAGGAGGGTGACGATGGCATTAAATAACAGCTGCGGCCGCCGCCTACCATGCACCAGCTCTGTGCCAGGCAGTTACACACACCATAGCATTTTACCTTCTCCGTAACTATTGAGATAGGTGTTACGATTCTCGTTATGCAGGTAAAGAAACTGGGCTCAGAGAGATGAACTACCTTGACCGCAGTCACACAGCTAAGGACTGGAAAGGCCAGAATTCCCAGGCCAGAGCTGCTGCCTCCAGGGCCTGCTGTTCTGGCCACTCTCTGGGTTGCTACCGTATGGATTCTCCTTCCTAGCTCACGGCAACGAGTGGAGGGTGGGCTCCCATCTGCATCCTGCCCTAAGGGGTTCACAGCTCTGGTGGGGGTGCTGTGCAGTGCACCTCTGGGGATTGAGGGGTGGCATCAGGGTGGCTCACCTACCGCTGGACTGTGAGCCACTTACACTCAGCTTTCCCGGATCCCAGCTCAGAGCAAGCCGCCCGCACCTGACTACCTGGGGCTGCGTGCAGGGCCTCCGTGCCAGCCGACCTCCTGGGGTGCTGACCACCTTTCACCCACCCATGGGGGCTGATCCTGGGGCCCGGATAATAAGCTGCCTCCACATACAGGGCTAGGGCCTCCCACATAGAAGTTACCGAAAAGGCAAGAAGTGCTTGCTCAGCTGCAACAGTGAGGCCAACAGTGAGACCTCTCCAACAGTGACTGAGGCCACTCCCCAGGCCACAGTCTGTCTCCTCAGGACGGGTCAACAGTAGGTGGGGTTCTTTGGGGGCAACTGGGCTTCCTGCTTCCTGCCTCCCTCCTCGGCAGCCCTCAGCCAAGGACAGGAGGCTGACGCCACATCTCCCAGTTTCCAGAAAGCCTTTGCACTGCCATAAATGCAGAGAGAAGAGGAAGGCAGAGGGGAGGGAGGAGGTGCTGGAGCAGGGGCGAGGCTGGGACTGCAGGCCGAGGCTGTGTCAGGTGTCAGGCCAGGTGTTGTGTGTGCGGCAACACGAGTCTCAATGGCAGGGAGGGAGGGAGCCCCTCCAGAGAAACAGACCAGGAGGAAGAGGCAGAGAAGTGCCAGGGGCGCAGGACGAAGCAAGGAACCCAGGTCCTCAGCCACCGTCGCTCACTCGCACACAGGCGCAGGCCTGGGGACAGGGAGCGGGGTGCACGGTGGGTGCCCCTCCCCACTCTGCTCCATCCCCCAGGGCAGCGCTGGGCCCTGTCCTGTCCGTCCCAGGGACGGCAGACTGTCAGCAGGCTGAATGGTTCACTTGGGGCCCTGCTTCGCGGGGTCCCTAGCGGGCGATACAGGCATTCCAGAGAAAGAGAGGACAGCCCCGCGGGCAGGTCCCCGACTTTCATGAAGCTCCCGCAGGCAGCATCCACCTCGACCTGTAATCAGGAGCCCTTGTGCTTTGTTTTCTGAGGAGGAAGACGGGGTGCTGCCATGGAAGGAGACAGTAGCCAGCAGGACGGGGACCCGCAGAGCCCCCACCACGCCACCTTGCCCCGGCAGCGACCTCCCAGCGTAGCTGTGCTGGGACGCAAGGAGACCCTGCCGGCCCCTCTCCTCCCTGGGAGATTTCCTTCATCTCGAGGCAAACAACGAAGGCCCCTGAACGGAAGCGTGTCTGACGTCAGGGCCTCTAGATGTTCCACATCAAGGCCCTGACTGGCCCTCCTTCCCCGGGGCCGGGAGTCAGTGAATGGCTCGTAAGTGCAAGAAACGCATCCCCGCCCCGCCCCGCGGGTCCCAGCGCAGAGACCGAGAGCTCCCGGGGCCCTCTGCCCTGTCCCTTGTGGAGTCCTCACACCCTGCTCTGGACACTGGGTGCCACCTCCTGACGAGCTGGAGCCAGAGGTGAAACTCTTGGTAGCATAAGAAGTGCAGTGGCACAGAGCACGCTCAATGCTCCAGAACCCCAGGACGCCCACACGGCAACGACGGAGCCCAGTGAAGTATTAGAAGTGGCGGCACGTCCAAAGCAGGGAGGCGGCTCAGTGACCTGGGTCACAAACCTGACGGAATCGTACATCACCATTAAAAGAAATGTGCAGTTACCACACATGAAAGAAGATTTTAAAAGAAATGAAAAGATTCTATTTTACAGGCTGCCCTAAGACTAGACATACCGCCACGGAGACACAAGGGGAAGTTCCCGGCGGGTATCTGAGAAAGGTCCCCTTGTTCCCAAGGACTCCACCAAGAGACCCCTCCTGTGCAGGGGCACGTTCTGCCTGTCGGATGCCTGGTGGCCCTGTTGTGACCGCCCGGCCAGCGAGTGGGGCCAGCAGGCTGAGGAGGGTGAAGGAGGCAGAGGGGGCGCCCGCACCGCTGACCCAGGGCTGCCGACCTCTTGGTCTGTGAGAGTGACACGTCTCCCTGCTTCAAGCCGGCCGGGTGGGCTTTTCTGCTTTCTGCAATGGAAAGCAGGCTAGCACAGGGGCCACGAGAGCCACAGGGTGCTCACCAGCACCTCCAAAGCTGCAGGGGACGGGGTCGGGGGCCCTGAAAGGCGCTTGACAAAATTGAACATCCATTTTGACAAAAAACAATATTCTACATTAAATGGGAATAGACGGATCCTTCCTCCACACAGGAATACCCAAAGCCAACGCTGTGTTTCGTGGAGAGACACTGGCGGCTGCCCATCGGGGCCAGGGACAGCACAGGCGTGCCCGCTATTGCCCCGTTATTTAACATTTCGCTAGAAGTAAATGCCCCTGGACGAGGGAAAGGACGTACAGCTATCAGCTGCAGAGGAGGATGTGGTGTTATTATTCTTGCTATAATTGTTTTTCAGATTACCTGCTTATATGTGGAAATCCTAAGTCAATGAACTGAAAAACCACTGTAAGCAACGAAAGAAACCAGTAAGTTAGTGGGAACTAACTTACTTAAACAAACACGCAGAAATTACAATCCATTTGTCAATTAGAAGAAATAGAAATGCATACCATGTACGTAAGTAGGAAAATGCAGCATACTAGAGATGCCAAGTCCCCCAATGGAGTCTATAAATTTAACAATACTAATAGCCTTTCTTTTTAAACTAGACAAATTGATTCTAAAAGTCCATAAGCAAAAATTGCAAGTACATTTTTGAAAAAAAAATTATGATGCTTGATCAGACCTACCAATTATTAAAACAGAGTGCAGAGCTACAAGAATTAAAACTGCATGGTGATGCCGGCATGACCAGAGAAAGACTCAAACACGTGGGTAAGTCTGCAGTGTAATTAAGGATTTATTTCAAATGAGTGAGTACCAGATGGATCATCTATACGTGGGATACGGACAAGACACCCACCCAGAGAAAAACCAAGTTGGATCCTGATGCCACACTTTACAGCACAATAAAAATTCATGATGGACCAAAGATTTAAAGATGAAAAATGAAACCGTAAAAGTACCAGGCTCAACCACAGGAGAAATTTTCTATAAAATTTTGGAGAGTACCTTTCAAAGTATGACTCAAAAACCAGAGACCACAAAAGAAAATGTAACTACATAAAAGCTACAAATATTTGCATGGCAGAGAAAAGAAAGTGAAAAGACAAATGATGACCAGAGAAACGACAGATATTTACCCACAAAATGTGATGCTTTGCAGGTATTGAAAAAACCAGGGATGCGCGTTATGCCAGGGTTTGGGATGCTCTCCACCAGATACCGCTAAGTAATATGCCATCACTTTTGCAAAGGAAGGGAGGGAGCGAGGATGGAAAATGCATTTCTGTGTTTGAATATGTGTGAAATATTTCTGAAGGAGAAAGCAAAGGCTGGGAGCAGAGTTCCTCTGGGGGGTGGCTGGAGGGCAGCGATGCAGGGAGACTGGCTTTTTGCCTTCTGATATCTGCACTACGTTGTCACCTATTTTAAAATCTAAATCAAAGTGGGATCTAATATAAAATGGCAAGTGAAGTAAACCTCGCACCAGGTGTTCCTGGTGGGTGGGGGCAGTGCAGGGTTTCCTAGTGCCCCAAGAGGTGGCGGCTCGAAGCTGGAGGCACCCGCCTGATGGGGACGTGGCGAGGAAGGCGGGCAGCCCTTTACCCTGTTGGCAGAAGGAGATTTTGACACAGCCTCTTTGGGGAATAATTTGACACTATCTGTCAAAATTTTATATGACCCAGCAATCCATTCCTAGGGGTTTACTCTTCAGGTAAACTTGCACATTTGCATAAGGAGGTACTGGGAACAGCTTACTTGTCCACCAGGTTACATAATGTAGTGATTAAATAAATCACGTATATCCAAAAAGCGGGAGGTGGCGAAACTGTGCGGCGGTATGGGATGACCCATTATTATGTAGGAAAAGCGTGAAAGAGCGACCTACACACAGAGGTGCGGGTGTGCAAACGTTTCCAGGACATCCAGGCACCGGGACCTTGGCTGGCTTCTGGGAAGGGGGGGGGCCCAGGAGCAGGCAGGAGAGGCCGCTTCTCCCCAGAGGCGCTCATGTGTGTGTGAGCGTGTATGTACACGCGTGTGAGGGGCGGAGCACAAATGACTTTCATGAGCAAAGATTGCGTTTATTTTCGTTATTAAGAGAGGCAGCGGCTCCTGTGTTTGGAGCTGGAAAAGTTATGCCTGCCCTGGGCTTTGAGTACTTTCAATTTAAGAAAATGCCCCACGTGGTCCCCAAGCGGTTTCAGCTCCAAGTTCCCCTTTTGCTGGCCCGTCCCCATTAGCAGTTTCATTTCCTAAAACCAGCGTCTCCCCGGGAATCTTCCTTTGTGGTTCGGGGATGCTGGGGTTTTTACAGGATCTGCGTGTGACCCTGCCCCGGGCAGCACCCCGTGGGAGAGCTGGGACTGCGGCTTTCCCCCAGGGATGGTTGCAGAAGTGAAGGCACCTGGGACCGGCGGGGGACGCCTCTGAAATGCCAGTCAGGGCTGTCCCTTCCCAGCGAGAATCCCATCCTGGCCACCCCTGTCTTCAGGACACATCCCAGCTTGTCGCTACCCTCTGGGGCTCCTCAGTGATGACACCTTTCCAGCCCCAGCCAGCTACTCCCCATCCTGCCCGACACTCCGGCCACTCTGCCTGCCTTGTGGCCTCCGGGATACACCACACGCTTCACGCCTCGGTCTCCGCGCATGCTTCTGCCTTTCCCACTTGCCCGGCTGGCAAACTCCTACTCACTTGTCAAGACCCAGCTCAAATATCCCCACATCTCCCTCACCCTCCCCAATTGCTTCTCCCATTCTCCCTTCCACACTCACTCACTGAAGGTTTACCACGTGCCAGACACTATGCCACGTCCTGGGGACAAACAGTGACCAAGCCAAGAGTCTGCCTCTCAGAGAACGCAGCCTGGTGGAGCCGACCGGCAGTAACGAACGTCTCCACACTCTTGAGACAGCAAATGCTAGAAGGAGAGCGGAGGCCCGGGGAGCCGGGGTGAGACCACCCATACTTTGAGAACGGCGTCCTCACGGCCACTTCCCACCAACAGTTCAGGTCGCTAGGTCTGGGCCTGACCGCCGAGGCCCCTCCTGTCTCGTGACCGTGGGGAAGCCAGGCGCTGGCCGGGCCCAGCAGTGCGACTGCGCGGCCGAGACGGGGCGACACCAGGGAATGTGGTGCCAGCACTGATTCAGAAATCATTCGGGGCAGAAAAAATAAGTTAAAATAGCAGCACATTAAGTGGATATGGCAGTTGTCAGATCAAGACCGTGCTCTGAAACGTTCAAGGGTAAGGGCTGTGGGGAAGAAAGGGTGGGCCTGGCGGTCAGACTGGAAAAAGATGCAATTTATGCTGATTGAGCTGGAGGAAACAACGGCCTAATTCATTATTCTAAGGAACCAAAAGGGAACCAAAGTGTGAAGACCCTACTCCGTGCCAGCGGCCGGCACTGACCCGTGGCGGGGAGGGGAGTTCACGGGGTTCACGCGGTCCCAGAGATTCACCGGCCCCGCATCTGCTGCCGCAGCCGCCACCACGCGAACCCCAGCGACTCCGAGAAGCACGCACGGTCAGCACACGGTCCTCCCTACCGTCCCTGCCGCCCGGACCCGACACGCGAGGCCAGTGGGTGAGTCTCCTGAGCCCAGGGAGCTGGTGGGTGAGGGAGCCCCCATTTGCGCCCCTGTGTCCTCCTCGGTCCGGACCTGCTGGTGCCGCCCTCCTGGACCTCCCGCTCTGCGCTTCGTGGGGCCGGAGCGGTGTCCCTGCCCCTCCCCTAGCACCTAGCGGAGCTCTGTGCTGCAGGTGGGGGCTGCGTGGACACTTGCTCGATGACGACTCAGAGCACCGTGGGCTGCGGGAGCTGCCATGGGCCACAGGTGGCCAGCCCCTTTCCCCAGCTCCGCCCTCTGCTGAGGATGTCTGTCCCGCACTGACCCTGTGTGCCGCAGCCTGGGTTCCACAAGACCAAAGCCTGAGACAAAGGCTCCTGTGTGGGAAGCTATCCCAGGCCAGGCTGGAATGCAGGATGGAGAATGGGGGACAGGGAAGGAGGGAGACCCCCAGGGCACGCTGGAATGACCCTGCCTTATCAAACGCGTGTCAGCACAGCCAGCCCTGGCATGCGACGGAGCAGGCATCCGCGGGCTCCGGCCACCCACTGGCCAAGGAAGGTCCCGGGAGCTTTAACTCCCCATCCTCCGGAGGACTGGACCCCTGCAGACCTCAGCGTAGGGAGGCTGGTTCTTCCCGTGAAGGGGTACTTCTCGAGGCCTTGCTGTGTGCGAGCGCTGTGGGTGGGCTGGAGCCGGTGCACAGGTGGACGAGGCGGGCAAAGCCCCCCACTCCTGGGAGCCAAGGAGGAAGGAGGTGAGCTCAGGCTGTGGCAGGGAGGGTCAGGAGAGGCCGTCTGGGGAGGGGACCCTGAGCTGAGAACTAAGGGACGAAGGGGCAGGCTTTCTCGCACAGATGTGGTGGGGCTCAGTGGGCCACGGGGGTGGGGTGGGCGCAGGGAGGGTGTCGGGGCTGGACTGGAGGTCCCGGCAGGTGTCAGAGAGAAGCAGAGGTGTGGCTCCTCGCTGGCACGCTCAGCCCCACCCCATTCTGCATCATGAAACCTCTGGGCGCCTGCAGGACATGTGGGGGGGAGGGGGAAACCTGGCGGGCCATGCCAGCTCCCTCCAGGAAACGCAGCGGTGGGTGGAGGGTGAATTCCCAGGCAGGATTTCTGCCTTCCCCACCACCAGGGGAGTTCAGGCCCTCTCCTCAGGCTGGGGCAGAGAGAGGCGTAGGCCAGGAGGGCTGCAGGGAGGAGGCAAGCAGGAGATGCAGCCAAAGGCCTGTGAGGACTGCTGGGTGGAGAGAGAGCACGAGGCCTGGGGAGGGCAGAGAAGGAGACGTGCCGAAGGCGGGGGGCGCGGGGCTGTGGCACTCCACGCTCGTGTTCTACCCCCCGACACTGCACACAGCTCCCAGCTCTGCCCCCTCTAGCCTGACGGACAACATTTGTTGAGCCACAAAATGTACCCTGGACTCATGAGAAATCCCTTAGCCTGATTTGGGCAGCATGGATCTCTCACTGATGCTCCTTCCCTCTTTGCAAGGATTTGGCAAGCGCGAGCAGCAAGGGGCCACCTCCAGCAGGCCTGAGGGACCTCAGGGCTGGAGCTAACGCCCTTTCCACACTTTTTTCACCCAGATTCTTCAGGTTCTTAAAAAAACATGTAATCATGCATTGCACCACAGTAGGAATGCATTATGAGAAACGTGTCATCGGGTGATTTCCCTATCGTGCTCACATCACGGAGCGTACTCACACAAACCTGGGGGTATAGCCTGCTCCACACCTAGGCTGTGTGGTATGACCTATTGCTCCCAGGCTACAAACCTGTACAGCACCTGCTGTGCTGAATTCCGCAGGCAGCTGTAACACAATGGGAAGGATTTGTGTATCTAAACATATCTACACGCAGAAAAGTACAGGGAAATATGGTATTATGCTCTTAAGGGATCACTGTCATATATGTGGTACATCATTGACCAAAACATCGTGATGCAGAGCACGGCTGTGCTATTTTTATAAGCTGCCTCCTTCCTGGAGATCAGGTATAAACAACCAGGCAAGGAAAGAAGTAGTCTTGCTAGCATCAGAATGTTCACTATTATCCAGCACCCCTCCCTAGAACTCTAGGAGGTAGCCATTCACATGGTAGTCTAAATGCATGTCCCCACCGAGGCAGCCATTCTCACTGTAGTCTAAATGAATGGTGCCCTCTGGAGGCAACAATTCACATTGTAGCTTATGTGAATGACTACAGCTAGAGTTATATGACATGAGGGCCTAAAACATGTTCTCACATCAAGCCTATAGACAACCTTGAGGAAGGTCTTATCTTTCACTTTTCTACAGAAGGAACCTGCCCAAGGTCTCCCAGCAAGAGGGCCAGAGGTGAGATTTTAATGCCTTGTTTATTAGCCTCTTAGTCCAGTGCCGTCCTCCTCAGCAGAGCCTATAAGGCTGGGGACTAAGCCCCAATTCCTCCAGCCTCGCAGGGGCTCCTACCCGCCCAGTCCCACCTGCAAGATGTAGCCGAACACTGACCTTGGAAAATTCCCTTGAAAATGACCTTATTCCCAAGGGTCATCATCACTTTAGCCGTCCTCATTTTGAAAAGTCATAACGTGCAAAGCTGGAAAAGCTGCCCCATCTGGGTGACTGTCTGTCCCTCCCGTCCACAGGGCATTACAGCAACGCCTTGTTTACCCAGACGTCACTTATCTGGCAAGCTCGTCCATCTAGAGTCCAGGGACAAGTGACACAATGAATGGGAAGCCCAAACAGGCAAAGGGTACACTGAGAGCCAACGGCTGACTCGAGGCTGTCTCAGGGCTTGCTTGCTTTTAGTTTACACACATTTCTAACACGTATGATTCACTGCTCCACAATACACAGTGGATTAGAACAAGCAGTTAAAAAAGGATCGGGAGAGCTGACAGAGGCAGCTGCACTGATGGCATCAGGAAGTGACGGGTGACAGCAAGGCAAGAAACAGAAAAGAAACGGAAGACTTCAGAATGATTTGGTGTGTGCCAGACCCTCTCCCCCATGCGCAGCCTCTCACATGCCCTCACAGGACAGCCCGACACCCACACATGTGTGGGTGGTGCTGGGGACTCCGGGATGCCAGCAGCCGGTCCCTGAGCCCAGGAGCGCGCAGCCTCAGGTGGGGGCTCACACAGGCGAAAGCACCACAGAACCGCCCACCCACCTGGGAATTCACTTAGGGACAGGATGCCGCCCGCCACGGAGGCCCTGCTCAGCCAGGCGCGGTAACTGCACCGTGAGCTCCTCCCATCCTCACGGCAACCCTCAAATTAAGCCTTATGGATCCCAGTTTACTGATGGGGAACCCGAGGCACAGGAGTGCCAAGTCCTTGCCTGAAGTCCTGCAGCTGGTGAGTGACGAGGATCTGCCTGTCTTGGAGGGGGCCACTTCCCGGGGCCATCGCTGCCCCCCGTGGTGGTCAGATTCCGAGCGCCAGGGCTCCACGGCTGGCACCTTCCTTCGCACTGAGGGGAGTTTTGTTCTGCACTCGGGGATGCTCCCAGAATCCCCACACCGCCCCGGACGCTGTCTCTCGCCCGGCCCCGCCCAGGCAGACGCGCACTGCCAGGCAGGGCCCCTCATCAGCAGCACTCTTCCTGCTCAGGTGCATGTAGTGGCCCCACCACTGGTCAGGGAGCAGCCCTGTGTCCTTCGTGACCAGCTGTTATTGGGGACATGCTGGGGACCTGTTGAGGACAAATGGCCACACTTTTAAAAACACTCAAACCCCCCCTTCGGTCCTGGCTGCCACGCCTTTCCCACCGGAAGGGGTCCCGCCAACCACTCTGGATACGCTATGAGGCCCACTGCCGGCTCTTGTCCTCAGGCGCGGGCGGGACCAGCTAAGCCATCCCCTTTTGGATGAATGTCTGCCTTTCTGAGCAACTCACGGGTACGTACCCACCGGGGAAGACCAAAAATGGGAAATCATCAAGCCCTCTGCACAGACGGGCAGACCGTGGGCCCAGCCACACCTGCACCCTGCAGGGCCACGGAAGGCCGGAGCCGCACTGCCCAGCCAGCGGCTGTGAGGAAGGGTCCGAGGGCAAATCGCTTCACAGCCACCGCCCAGCGCATGGCCCGTTCGCACAGCGGAGGCTCCCAGAGGTCCAACAGCGAGAACGCCCTCAACTCTGCTCTGCTCGGCTCCTCCCAGATGCCACGGAACACACTGCTAATGGTGACACCTGTTAACATCCCCGGAGCAAGTGTCCCTAAGGCAGCATCGCGGGTGCCACTGGGTGGGGGAGAAATGCAGGCAGGAGGACACTCCTGTCTGTCTGATGGTGACCCGGAGCACCCGCTGACAGGGGGTGACGGAGAAGGCCCGAGGCTCTGACTCTGGACGCCAAGGGCTTTATTCTCCTGGGCCCGATGGCTGCTGTTACTCATTCTTTGCTCCCGTCCGTCTGTCCAACCAAACTGAGCAAGTCCTATGTGGGCCTGATGCCAGGGCTGAGGGCGGGAGGATGGAGGAGAACCGGGCCAGGCAGAGACAGCTACAAGAAGGACGCAGTGTCACATCCAGAGAGCCGCACGCCATTCTGCACCGGCTCCGCTGGCCAGCCTGGCTCAGGGCATCCACGGGCCGGCACGGGCCCAGAGTCTGTGCTGCACCCCATGGGGCCCTGCTCGGGAGCCCCGAGGGCAGGGAGGGCGCCAACATCCCTCGTCAGCGGGGCGGAGGGGGCGCCCTCCAGCAGAGGCCAAAACGGGAAGCCGGGCACAGCCGAGCTTTGTTCCGACCTCCGCCTTCGATCGCTGTGCAGACGCTCCATGAATGGCACTGTTGTGGTATTTTAAGAAGACTCTACAAATAGCACGAACTCAGAATGGGCCTCAGAGCCAGGCTCATGAATGCGGCAACTCGAGGGCCCGCCAGCCAGGAGCTCCGGCCAGGACAATGGGGCCTCACAGGGAGGCAGGGCAGGATGTTGGGTGACCCTGGCCTTTTCCGGGGCTCGGCGACCTCATTTCCCCCAGACTGGCCAGGCCCTCCCAGCACAGGCCCATCCATCAGTGGCTTCCCGGGCGTTTACTGGGATAGAGTAGCTCCCCAGCCTCTCTGAATAAAGGAGAGGGCCTGTGACATCCTTTCGGCGCCTGCTACTCCGGATTTCCACGATTTCCAGGCTCTGAAGATGTCCTTCTGGTCACGGGGGAGGGGGCACAAGAAGGAAGGATGTCCTTAGGTTTTCATCAGAAATCTCTTTATTAGGTAGCCAGAGAAACCGCAAAGACCCCTAGTTCTAGCAGTCAAGGACGACTAACTGGACTCTTTCCGGGAGAGCACGGCCTGGAGCCTTGGAGGCCGGCTGAGGGAGGAGAAATAACAGGGAGTTTGGAGTTAGTGAGGGCTGGGTTCAAACACAGCTTCACCAGGGACATCTGGGGGGCCTGGGGCTGGTTATTTACAACCTCTCAGAGCCTGGCATCTTCACCTCTTTACAGCCAAGGGCATCACACCCCTCGTGGGGACACGGCTGAGAGAGCAGAGGCACAGGAAGTGTGCAGCACACGCGGCCTCTCCTCGTCCCCACGTGAGGCTGAGAATCATGGCAGGCACAGCAGGAGCCCTTCCCGTCCACAGGAGCCTGCAAACATCAGGGCTGCGGAGTCCTAATGCAACGAGCAGGCGGAGGGAGCCTGGCGGGCAGCGGAGAGGGCTGGGCCTCCTGCAAAGCAGAGAGGCCAAGTCTAAGAGCCATCTTGTGCCACTGGGCACTTGGAAACGTCTGAAGGCAACAGAAGAAAGATCATTTAAGAAGAGGTGAGCCAGGGCCACGGCCATGGGGCTGACTGTGCCACGCGGTGTCTCGGGTGGCTGGGAAGGGTGCTCCCCACACCTGCTTGGCTCCGTCCCCAGCCTCATCCTCACCTGCAGTAACTCTCGTGGGTGCTGCCCTGCCGCCAGCCCTCTCAGAGCAGGGCAGGTGGGCTGCCCTGTGCAAGTGGCCCAGCAACGCTCTCTGCCAGAGCTCACACCCAACTCACGCGGCCTAAACCAGAATGAAGTCAGGCGGCCTTGCTCAGAGCCCAGGGCAGAGGGGTCCCAGACTAAGGGGCTGCAGGTGGAGGCTCGGCCAGGCCACCGACATGCTGCATGGCCTTAAGCCAGTCACTTCCTCTCTCTCGGCTTTTTAAAAAACTCATCTGGAAATCGAGAAGACTGGGCGGGGTGATCCCCAAGGACCACCCAGTGCACCATCTCCGGGGCTGTGTGTTATTTCATACATCTAACAGCAGCCACGGTGCCACCACTAGTGAGAGTGAGGTCAGGGTGGCCGATGCCCTCCTGGGAGCTCTTCACTGAAAGAGCACTTGTTTGTTCCTCAAACTGGACTGGGGCATGGCAGGGAGTCACCTGCTGGCGGGCAGCGGACTCCAGGCGTGGCAGCCGAGACCTCGCTAAGTTAGACGGTGCTGGTGTCAACAGAGGGCCTCGGTTGCCCCGGCTTTCCCAGGGAAGACAGTGTTTGGTATCGGTGGACACTCGTCATACACGAGCCCTTCTCCTCCGTTCCCGCAGGACATCACGGCAGCCCTGTGAGGCGCTGCTCACCCCGCCAGCATGAGACCCAGGCGCAGGCCCAGAGGGACAGCAGGTCAAAGTGGCTGAGTCAGGACTTGCGCCCAGGCTGGCCTGACTCCAAGGACATTCACGCTGTCCCCGATTCTGCACCCTCAACTCCCAAGGAGCTAGTCTAGTGTCTGTCCAAACTAGCCGTGTGACCTGGGAGGGTGACATCGTCCTCTCGGTCTGACTCTCCTCATCGGTAAACAGAGGAAGTGGAAATGACCTAATCTCAAAGATGTCTCCTTGCTCTGAGGTTCGGGGGCCCTCTGCCCCCAGAAGTCGTGCTGCAGACTGGGTGCTGGTGGAACCCTCGCCCATGGCTCTGCAGGGCCCGTCAGAATGGAAGTGGGCCACGAGCTCCCAGTGGGTCCCAGGTGGCCCTGCTGAGCCAGATATAGACACTCCAGGTACCAGCACATAGGGAGGCCTGAGGAGCCCAGGAACTCTGGGGCAGAGACGGTTTACTAACTGGCACCTATGTATTTCAGCCTTTTACTAACCTCCTAGTTGTTTAGGTGAGCACCACGTGTATACTGGCCATGGCTGCAGTGCTGATGGGCAGGAAGGATCTGAGCCTTGCCCGGAGGGTGGGAGGGGACCTCCCCGGGAAGGTCTGAGGAGGTGGAGCTGGTGGCCAGGGGGCAGGTTCGGAGGACCCCACACATTCCCCCACGTGCACTCTGTGCTCTGCGCTTGCAGAGACAGTCCCACGCGGCAGTGGCCATCGTGGCATCGCTGATGGAGACTTGCTCGAGTCGTAAAAGACCGAATGGGACCCAGGATGGGGGTACCTGCTCCTGCAGGGCTGGCGTGTCAGGACAAGCACCAGGTCCTTAAACATCCCCTGTGCTGCTGCTGCGGGCTCCCGGGTGGGGCCGCCTACGAGGGGCTGAAACGCAGCATCCCCCCTACTCCTCGGTCTGAACAACAGGGGAGGCAGGGAGGAGGCTGCTCCAGGGACAGGCTGCACCCCCAGCCCCAGGAGGAACTGCAGCGGAGGGCAGGCCCCATGCGTGACTGATTCTCGGAGAGGAACCCGGCCTGCAGAAGCCACAAAGGAGAAGTCTGTGTCTGACCTTTGACGCCTTCCAAACTGGAGTGCCTGGAGGCTGTCCCCCTTGTTCCGATTCCAGTTTCATCAGTTACGGCGCATGCTGCTTTTCTTGTCACACTTTGGTGCTCTCCGTTTGTATTTGACAAAGTGCCCGCCTGCCTTTGAGCTGTGTAGTATTAAATTGGAGCCAACACAGAAGCGTAGGGAGGAGGGCGGGCTCTGGGGCCAGCCAGGTGGGAGCTCCAGCTCTGCGAGGCTTCGGGCAGGAAACTCTGCACCTCAATTTCCTCATCTCTGAAACAGGACTAATAACAGAATCTACTTGAGGGCTACTATGAGGATTATATGAATTCATATATATACAGATGCTTAGGACAGGGCTTGACACACAGTAAGCGCTTATGTGCTAT
Organism: Avahi laniger; assembly: GCA_963575035.1. NCBI lineage: Eukaryota > Metazoa > Chordata > Mammalia > Primates > Indriidae > Avahi > Avahi laniger. The sequence goes on from CAUYSK010027942.1 coordinate 45,922, forward strand.
AAATGCTTTTATTTCAGCAAAACAACACTGGTCTCATCATTTTTTAGGGTCTTACCCTGAGCCTCAAGCCAAATAATAATTTCCATTTGGGCGCATTTTCTGTGTGCCAGCAACCTTATGATACAGAGGCCAATTTAATTCTTCCCTTAACACAACATGGTGAGGTTGCTGGCATCAATTTACAGAGGTATCCCTCTTTGGCTCAGAGAATTAACCTGTCCCCAAGGCTGACAGACAAGTAGGTGGTAAAGCCAGAATTCAGAACCAGGATGGCCCAACTCCAAGCTTCAGGAACTTTCCACATCTCACACTGCCTCCTTGAGACCAAGCCCTCGGGCACCTTAACCCGCCTCCAAGTCACCACTTAGCATCTAGGCAAAGATTAAGTAAGGGGGACACGGCCCCACCCAGGGAAGCTCTGAACACTTGCTCACATGCCTTCATATAAATTAGCTTCTGGAAAAGTCCCATCCCTAGAGCACTGTCACAATTTGACCCGTTCTGCCATTCCCTGAAAAAGCATCTTTTACAGAGCATTGTCATTATTCGACCTCACTCTAAGCTCGCTCTACAGGAAAAGCCCTATCTCCAGGGCATTGGCCAAAAACAGTCAGCAGCACGTCTTTAGCAGCTGCCTAAAGCTGTGATACCAACTGGGGCAAACAAGATATGGCCAAAACAAAAAGAGAGATTTGGGAAAGGAGATATCCACTGGGGGCTTTGATAAGCTCTGACATTCCTGGAGACCTAGAAGGTCACGTGCACGTGCGGGGCTGTGCCCATGTGCGGGGAAGACCCGAGAGGGCTGCAGTCTCATCTCTGGCTGACTTAGGGAAGGTTAACGCAGAGTCACAAACTACCTAAGCACTGGAGGTGTGCCCCGACACACACACGCAAACACGCACATGCAAACACTCACATGCACACCCACACACTCTCAGCAAAGGGTAGAAGCCTTATTGGCTTAAGGCATTTAAGGATATCTCTGATAAATCATTAGCCGACCACTATGCTAACAAGAAGAGACTTTGGTGGCTGCATACTATGGGGAACACAGATTTTATAGATTCTGTTCAGGGAATTCACTAAAAAAACAGCTACAACAACCACCACCCAAGGAGGGAAGGTAAATCTGATTTGCAGCGTTGCCACATTACATTATCTACAATGTCCAGTTTGCAACAAAAGATTACAAGACACCCCCCCCAAAAAGAAAGGATAGCCCATACACAAAAAAGAAGTAATCAATAGAAACTGTCCTTGAGCCAGATAGCATATTTATTAGAGATTTCAAATCAGCTACTGTAAATATGTTCAAAGAACTAAAGGAAACCATTTCTAAAGAATTAAAGGTAAGTATGACAACGATGTCTCACTACTTAGACAATGTCAATAAATAAATAGAAATTATAAAAAGAACCAAATACAAATTCTGGAGTTTAAAAGTACAATAACGGAAATGAATAATTCGGTATAAGGGTTCAAGAGCAGATTTGAGTTAACAGAAGAAAATAATCAATAAACTTGAAGACAGGTTAATTGAGGATGTCCAGTCTGAGGTGTAGAAAAAAAATAATGAAAAATGAACAGAACCTCAGAGACTGAAGGTCCTGAGGTACAAGTGTACCAACATACACATAATGGGTGTTCTAGAAGGACAGGGGAAAGAAAAAGAGGAAAGAGGGAAGAATATTTACAATGATGTGAAAACTTCCCAAATTTGTTGAAAACCATTATCCAAGAATCTCAACTCCAAATACGATAACCTCAAAACAGACTCACACCTAGACATATCACAGTCAAGCTGTCTAAAGACCAAGAATCTTGAAAGAAGCAAAGGAAATGATTCAGCATATACAAGGGTTTTCAATGAAATTAACAGCTGACTTCTTGTTGGAAACCATGGAAGCCAGAAAGCAGTAGAATGACATTTTCAAAATATTGACAGAAAAAAAAAAAAAGACTGTTAACCAAGAATCCTATTTCCAGCAAAATCATCCTTCAAAAATGAAGGAAAAGACATTCCCAGATAAACAAAAACTAACAGTATTCAGTCCTCTGTTCTAGCAGATCTGTCTTACAAGAAATCCTAAAAGGAGTCTCTCAGGCGAAATAAAAGGACATTAGATGTTCACTAAAATATACAGTAAGAAATAAAGAACACTTATATAGTTAAATATAAAAGACAGACTTGATGTATTTTTATAGCCCTTTTCTTCTATTTTAAAGATAACTGTATAAAGCAATACTTGCAAAACTGTGATAATGCATAAAGATGTAATTAGTATGACTATAATCTATAATGGCACAAAGCAGTAGGAGAGAATAGAATTATACTGGAGCAAAGTTTCTGTATACTACTAAACTTAAGGTAGTATTAATATTAATTTGAACTAAATTGTTTTAAATTAAGAGGCTAATTGTAATTCCCAGAACAGCCACTAAGAAAATAACTAAAAAAAAAAAAAAAAAAATACTGTGATGAAATAAGGGAATTAAAATCGTATGCTAGAAAATTTCTATTTAACATAAAAAAGGAAGTAATAGAAGACTAGAAAAAATATGTGAGATATATAGAAAACAAATAGCAAAATGTCTACACAAATACTGATAAATCTACCTTATTAGTAATTACACTAAGTATAAATGGATTAAGTACTACAATAAAAAGGCGAAGATTGGCCAATGGATTTTTTTTTTTTTTGAGACAGAGTCTCGCTTTGTTGCCCTGTCTAGAGTGAGTGCCGTGGCATCAGCCTAGCTCACAGCAACCTCAAACTCCTGAGCTCAAGCAATCCTTCTGTCTCAGCCTCCCAAGTAGCTGGGACTCTAGGCATGCGTCACCATGCCCGGCTAATTTTTTCTATATATATATATTTTTAGTTGTCCAGATAATTTCTTGCTATTTTTTGGTAGAGACGGGGTCTCACTGTTGCTCAGGCTGGTCTAGAACTCCTGACCTTGAGCGATCCACCCACCTCGGCTTCCCAGAGTGCTAGGATTACAGGCATGAGTCACCACGCCCAACCTGGCCAATGGATTTTTAAAATGGTCAAACTATTACTGTCTATAAGAGACATGTGTAAATTAAAAAGCACAAGTAGGTTGAAAGTGAAATGATGAAAAAATATACTATGAAAAAAATACCTAAAAGAGAGCTAGAATGGCTATACAAATAACAGACGTAACAGATTTTATTTTCTATTTCAAAATATTAAGGTGGTATAAATATTTTGTTACATGGATATCTTGTATAATGTGTAAGTCAGGGTTTTTGGTATGCTCGTCACCAGAATGGTGTTCATTGTACCCATCAGGTAAGTTTTTATTCCTTATCTCCCCGTCAATTCTCCCCCCTTCTTGGTTTCCCATGTCCTTTATATCTCTTTGTGCCTGTGTATACATTGTTTAGCTCCCATTTATTAGTGAAAACATATGGTGTTTGGTTTTCCATTCCTGAGATACTTCACTTAGGGTAATAGTTTCCATTTCCATCCAAATTGCTGCAAATGACATTATTTCATTCCTTTTTATGGCTGAGTAGTTCTCCCCAGGACACACACACACACACACACACACACACATACCCTTCACATATTCTTTATCTACTTGTGAAGTGATGGACACTTAAGATGATTCCATATCTTTGCAATGGTGAATTGTGCGGCAATAAACATTTGAGTGCAGGTGTCTTTTTGATAAAATGATTTATTTTACTTAGGGTAGACACCCAGCAATGGGATTGCTGGATTAAATGGTAGGTCTACATTTATTTCTTTGAAGAATTTCCATAGAAGTTGTACTAATTTGCAGTCACACCAATAGTGTATATGTGTTCCTTTCTCTTTGCATGCATGCCAGCATCTATTGATTTTTGACTTTTTAATAATGGTCATTCTGAAATAAGTAAGATGGTATCTCATAGTAATTTTGCATTTCCCTAATGATTAGTGATGTTGAACATCTTTTCATATGTTTCTTGGCCACTTGCCTATCTTCTTTTGAAAAAATTCTGTTCATACCATTTGCAATAGCTACAAAGAAAATAAAATACATAGGAATATACTTAACCAAGGAGGTGAAAGATCTCTACAAGGAGAATTATAAAACACTGATGAAAGAAATTACATAGGACACAAACAAATGGAAAAACATCCCTTGCTCATGGATTGGCAGAATCAACATCATTAAAATGTCCATAGTGCCCAAAGTGATTTATAGATTCAATGCAATCCCCATCAAAATATCAATATCATATTTCACAAATTTAGAAAAAATGATCCTAAGCTTCATTTGAAACCAAAAAAAGAGGCTTAACAGCCAAAGCATTCTTGAGTAAAAAGAACAAATCTAGAGGCATCACATTACCTGACTTCAAGTTATACTACAAGGCTATAGAAACAAAACAGCATGGTACTGGTATAAAAGTAGAGATATAGACCGATGGAACAGGCTAGAGAAACCAGAAATAAAATCATATAGCCATGACCAACTGATTTTGACAAAGCAGACAAAAACAGGCACTGGGGAAAGGATGCCCTATTCAATAAATGGTGCTGAAAAATTGGATAGCCACATGCAGAAGAATGAAACAGGACCCCTATCTCTTGCCATATACTAAAATTAATTCAAGATAGATAAAAGATTTAAATATAAGGCATGAAATCATAACAATTATAACAGAAATTGTAGGAAAAACTCTTCTAGATATTGCCTAGGCAAAGAATTTATGACTAAGACCCCAAAGGCAAATGCAGCAACAACAAAAATAAATAAATGGGACTTAAACTAAAAAGCTTTTACACAGCAAAGGAAATAATCGACAGAGTAAATAGACAACCTATAGAATGGGAGAAAATATTTGCAAACTATACATCTGACAAAGAATCTACAAAGAACTCAAACAAATCAGCAAGAAAAACACAACCTCATCAAAAAGTGGGCAAAAGACATGAATGGAGGTTTTTCAAAATAGACTTCAAAACAAAAAGGTTACTGGAGACAAACAGATGGACATTTTATAATGATAAAAGGGTAGATGCAGAAGGAAGATAAAACAATTATAAACATATATGCCCCTAAGAACAGAGCCCCATAATTCATGATGTAAAAATGGACAGGACTAAAGAAAGATTCAGTAATCTTTGGAGACTTCAATACTCCACTTTCAATAACAGAAATAGGCAGAATGTCAGTAAGGAAACAGAAGACTTGAAACATACAAGGAATCAAGTAGAGCTAACATACATCTATAGAATGTTCCAGCCAACAATAACAGAATAAACTTTCTTCTTAAGTGCACATGGAACATATTCCAGAATAGAACATATACTAAATCATAAAGTAAGCCTTAACATTTTTTAAACATTTTAATGATTGAAACAAAGCATGAAATTGTGTTCACTGACTACTGAGGAATGAAATTAGAAGTCAATTTTTAAAAAAGGAAATTCACAAATATGTAGAAACTAATCTACTCACTCCTAAATACTCAAAGATGCCAGGAGTGATGGCAAGCACTCGTAGTTCCAGCTGCTTGGGAGGCTGAGGCAGAAGGATGGCTTGAGCCCAGGAGTTCAAGGTTGTAGTTCCTTATGATTGTGTCTGTGAATAGCCACGGTGCTCTAGCCTGGCCAACACAGTAAGATCCTATCTCTAACAAAATAAATAAATAAATACCCAAAGAATAAATCACAACAGAAAATTTAAAAACATTTTGAGATAAATGAAAATGAAAATACAATATATTAAAACTTATGGAATGCAGTAAAAGTATGCTTAGAGGAATCTTTATAGTTATAAATGTCTATTTTATAAAAGCAGAAAGATCTCAAACCAATAACCTAACCTCGCACCTTAAGAAACCAGACAAAGAATAAACCAAATCCAACTTAAACAGATGGAAGGAAATAAGATTAGAGTAGAAATAAATAAATACTACAAAAACAATAGGAAAAATCAGCAAAAAAAAGTTGATTCTTTGAAAAGATCACCAAATTTAACAAACTTTAGTTAGACTGTAGACTGACCAAGAAAAAAAAGAAGATTCAAATTATTAAAATCAGGAATGAAAGAGGGAACATCACTACCAATCTTACAGAATAAAAAGGATTATAAGGGAATAATATGAACAATCATCTGTCAACAAATGAGATGACTTAGATGAAACAAATTCCTAGAAAGACACAAATTACCAAAACCATCTCAAAAAGAAAGAGAAAATCTAAACTATCAAACATTTAAAGAAGAATTAATACCAAATGTTCATTTTTCCGAAAAATAGGAGGAAACAGTTCCCAATTCCTCTTACGCAGTCAGTATTCCTCTGATATCAAAAACAAAGACCTAGCAGGAAAACCAATATCCCTTATACTGACACAAAAGTCTTCAAGAAAAACTAGCAAAATACAATCCAAATCAACTGATGAATCCATAAACAATATGTGGTATATTCATACTATGGAATATTATTCAGTCATAAAAAGGAATGAAATAGTGACACATGGGTGAACCTCTGTTGAGTGAAAGAAGTCAATCGCAAAAATACAATATACGTAATAATACTATATGAGAATCATTTAGCGGTTGCCTGAGGCTGCAGGACAAGTGGGGAGGGACGGTTGTCTCAGGAATGGGAAGTGACTGCTTAATGGACATGGGGTTTCTTTTTGAGGTAATGAAAATGCTCCAAAATTAGATTTTGGTGATGGTGGCATAACTCTTCAAACACAGTAAAAACTGCTGAATTGTATGAATTCTATGGTATGTGAACTATATCTCAATTTAGCTGCTTAAAAAAAGAGTCCAGTGACAGGTGTTTGAGGGAAGAGCCCAGTAAAAGACGCAATTCGAGCAAGATGTGCGATAGCTACGTAGCCAGTGGGGTTTCGGGGGTAAGGGGGCTATTTCAGGGGTTCACTGTATTCGGATGCTCTGCATTTTGGTCCCAGGATTCCCAAAGGAGGGCCCCTACAGGGGCACGGACTGACCCGATGAGAAAACACACCTGCGGGCACTTCCTTCCCCACCCTCAGTTCAAGTCTCCCTGGGAGACTTGATGCCCAAATGGCCAAGAGCAGGGACTCGGAGCTTCCCCAGGACTGGCTCCTCTCTGAGGCCATGAGTGGCCCCCAGCCCTGGGGGCCAGCAGTGTGGACCTTGGCCACGTGCTGTTAAAGAGACCTGCTCATAAATTTGGTCAAAGGGGGACTGCTGCCCATCCTTGCTGTCTCGCTCCCCTCCCCCAAGCTGGACGACTGCTAAGGTCATCTCCAAGCGGGTGGGAGAAGGCACTGGGCCTGCCGCCAGGAGCACAGGGCAGTCCTGAGTCTCCTCAGAGCATCATCTGAGGTTCCCGCTGCCAGAGGCCTCAGAGATCTCCAGTCTTGCCTGTTTACTTCTACCCAGATAAAGAAACTGAGGTTCCAATTGGAAACCCAGCTAGTAAGGGGTGGGGCTGGGACTCCCGCTGGGCTTTCTGATGACTCCTGAGGTCAGCACGCCTGTCCCCATACACAGGTGGGAACGCAGGGGCTCAGAGAGGTGAGGGGCGGCCTGGCTAGGAAGTGAAACCAAGTTCTCTGCCTGATGCTGGTTCCCTTTTTGAAAAAACCCACAGGGCTGCTGCCCAGGACCCTAGAGAGGGGAAGAGGTAATGAAGAGGGACACTTCTCAGAAACGGAGTGGGACTGGAAGCCTGCGGGCTCCATGCCCCGAGCACAACACCCAGAGCAGCGCAGGAGGCTCTAACTCTACTGCCTTCACAGTCGAGCCGGTCACAAGGGCTGCCACGCCGCCTGGCCCTGCCGGCCTTCGCAGCAGCCAGCAAAAGACAGAGCCTGCCCTTGTCTTCAGGGCGCTGCGGGCTCCCTTGGTGAGAGGGCAGATCTTGCAAAATAATGACACATGTGTACTCATGCATTGTGATCAGTGTTTTAAAGGAAAAATACGAGATGGAAAGTGAGCAAATAACAGGGGCCAGGGAAGGCCTCTCAGGAAATAGTGACACTGAGGCCCAGACAAACACTGGGGTCCCCAGGTCAAGAGCAGGGGCAAGGCGACTTCCGGCAGAGAGAACCGAGGGACACAAAAGCAGCGGTGCAAGAGGAGGATGGGGACGTGGGGAGCTGGGGGCCATGCTGGGCCCCAGCAGTGAATGGGACACTGAGAGACGACCGTACATGCCACTGGGGCCACCGAGCATTTGCAAGCAGGGAGCAGTGAGACCAGCAGACACCCTGCCCAGGCCACTCTGGCTGCTGGGGGACTGCGGGGTGGGGAGGAACCCCTGCAGCAGGTAGGGGCAGGATGGGGGTGGCAGGGACCAGGGTGCTGGCTTGGGACACAGCCCAGCAGGATTCAGATGCATTCTGGAAGTAGAAGTGGCACAACCTGGGGACGGCAAGTCAGAGAAGGAGACGAAATCGAGAGTTCAGACTTAGCCTGAGGCTCTTTGGCCAATCTCTAGCCAGGAGACATCCAACGGAGGTGTCCAGCAGGCGGGGTAAGGCCTAAGTCGGGGACACAGCTCTGATGAGTTCGCCAGCAAGAGGGCCAAGCAAGGGAGCCCAAGGGGCGTCAGTGTGTGCCGGTCCCCGGGGGCAGGAGCAAAGCAGGAGTGGCCAGGCAGGGGCAGCTGCTCGCTGGCCTGAGGGGACATCTCCCCGGAAGCCTCAGCTCTGGACACCTCTGCATGCCTGGAAAGTCTTCCTTACCTTTTCTCATGGGTTGCTGCCTCTTCCCATAAGGCCCAGCTCGGGCACCACCTGGTCTGGGCGTTCCCTGACCCCTCGGGCTGGATGCCTGGAGCACCCCGGCTCGAGGCTCACCGTGCATTCTTCTCGGCCTGCTACCTGGGTCTCAGACAGGCTGTGAGCACGTCGGGGGCAGGTTCTCTTTATGCCCAGTGCCCAGCACGAGGCCTGCCGTGGAGTGGGTGCCCAACACACGACTGTGAGATAAACGGATAGAAGCCTGGATGGCAGCTGCCTGTCAGCAATCTTGACGGCATCGTGAAAAATGGAGCCTTCTCAAGAAAGTGGTCTCGGAGGTTACGTAGGATTTTATACGGCAGAACCAGTCCTGTCCCCCGACAGCCACACCTCCCTGTGCCCTGCCTCCAGCACAGAGACGGGCACCTCTGCCTGCCCGTCCTGCGCTGGCCCTGCAGCAAGCAGCATTCCTGCCCGGGCCCGCCGACCTCTGCACCCTGGCTGCTGGGTGCCCCGGTAAGCCCATGCCCAGCGGAACCTACACTGTCCATCAGCAAAGGGACACAGGGTCCACAGGAGCCCATCCCCAGTGCACTGCTAGGGCACAGTGATACACGCAGAGGGCCGGACTCTCCTGATGGGGGGCCACCAGGATCCACCGGGTGTCAGGTGACACCAACGGGCTGAGCCTGGCCAACGGGTGAGCGCAATGGTCTCCCCACCTCTGCCCACATTCCACTCTCTTGCCAGTGTTCACAGAGCACAGATTCTGTGCCACTGCGGTGCCAGATCACACAGGTGACAAGACAATGACCAGCCAGCGGCAGCAGACACAGACCAACCATGGTGCCGGGGAGAATGAAATGAACCCGGCCCGAGGGCCAGGACCTCAGAGATGGCTTCGGGCACAGGCCACGTGGCCTGGGGCTTGACCGCCCTGGGTCCTGGCTGAAGGCACCTCGAGAGGACGTGGCACGTGCAGGCACCAGAGAGGTCTGGGCTGTGTGGTCGGGGGAGGCTGGGGGACGTAACACCGGCAAGGCTAAGACACTGGGCCTCTTCTGCAGGCAGTGTGGGGCCAAGGCAGGGTTTGAGGAGGGACCCAGGACGACCGGAGCCTCGGACAGGGGACTAGAAGGGGCGCAGATGAACTCGGGATGACCTGTCAGGAAGCAGTGTAGTCGTGGGCAGGACCACGGGTGTGTCAGCCTTTGGCTGTGGGAAATGAAGAACAGGGCAGGGCAGAGAGCCCGGTGCCCGGGAGAAGGGGCGGTGGGGCGCAGGACTCCAGCAGGAGGGCTGGAGATGTGGTGCAGGGGGACTGTTTGCTTAGAGAAAATCACAACCATCAGGGCCCTGGGGAGACAGCTCAATAGCTGACTGAGGTCACAGCAAAAAGGGGGCGGCGGAGGGCCCCAGCGCAGGTTCAGGAGGCAGAAGAGGGGCAGGCTCTGAGCCGCTCAGCGCTGGGGTGGAGGGGAGGAACAAAGGTCAGGGCTTATGGAGCGGAGGGGGCAGAGACTGGTCTTGGGGTTGTTTCTGGGTTTTCCTTTTCTGATGAGGAACTCAGGCAGGCCTATGAGCTGACAGAAGGAGGGGACAGAAGGAAGGGTGAGGACGTCCGGCAGGGGAGGGGCCCGCCAGCGGGTAAGACCCTGGAAGGCGGCAGAGGGCTGCTGCTGTGGAGACCGGCAGGAAGGTGCGCGCCCCAGGGGCGTCTGGGGTAGCAGCAGGGGACCAGCGTGTGCGTGTGCGTGTGCGTGCATGTGCGTGCATGTGCGTGCGCATGTGTGCGTGCGAAGGTTTCCGGGGCCCACCGTGTGCTCTCGCTCACTCTCCACCTTGAACAGAACCTACTCCATGCTGCGCTCCGGCACCACCTTCTTCCTCCATGTCTCAACCCTGGGCAACTACGCACGGTTGCGGAAAATGAAATTTGCCCCCAAAGAAAGAGATCCGCCCACCACAGAGCTCTAAATACAGAAGCATCTGGAACATGCCCCAGAAACAACGAAGCCAGACTGGTGCCTTCAGAGTTCAGAGCCAGCACCTCAGCGCTCTGCTCTCAGGGGAGCATAATCCTTCTGTACAAATCAGCCCCTGCCCGCTCTTGGGGAGCACCTGGAACCAGGATGGCTCCGTCTGCATCAGTCTGTCTTACACTGATGCTACGTGTGACTAACATCACACCCCCGCCCCGAGAGGGGCCTGCAGCAGTCCCCCAGGCCCGCTGTCCCATCTGCAGCTCTGTGGCACCAGGAGAGCGAGGGGCTCCTGGACAAAGGCTCTGGTTTCAAAGGCATGATGATGACACCTCCTAACGTGGCTCTGGCACTTGATGTATCTTTGCTGTTCTCTTTATGAGATTACAGACTACATGAGCTTTTCTACTTTATCAAGTACACTTTTGCACAAAAACAACAGGCTAAAATATTCCGCTGTAAAAGTCTGATTCGGAAACATCCAGGAATGAAATCAATAAGAACAGCTGTTGCCTTAGCAGTTGCCTTAATTGAAATGATATCAATGACTAATGGGCTCTCTTTGGACCTTTTCTAAAAACAAATACACACATTTCTAGGCTGGAGAGTCAGGTATGTCCTTAGTCAGGTAGCTTGCGACAGCTAAACACACACAGGCACAGCCCTTGGGAATGGACATACTGCGCTCCTGCTACGACAACTGAATGAGTTTAATCTCTAAAGCAGAATTTCTCAAAGTGTGTACAAAACTATGTGTGTCCTGAGACACTCCACGAAATGCAGGTTCCCTGGGCAAAGGTCTGGAGACTGTGCCTACAACCCACCTGACCTGGAGAGGAACAGCTGCACCAGTGTGTCAAAGGCTCTGAGAAGGCTTGTAGTGAAAATCCTTTCAAGCTCTAATAACTCCTGATGTCTAAGGTTATTTGACCAAAGAACCACTCCCCTGTTTATCGCAGAACTCGTGAACAATGGTCCAGACTGTCTGCCATCCAGCTGGACCATCCACATGGGTTCAAATTTGTTAAATGAGTCCACTGCACTTAAACACTTGCAAATTTTACATTAAAAAACCAAATATCTGTCTTGCTTGCACCATAGACTCTCCAGCTGTACGGGTTCTCTCCTCCCCACCTGGCAGTGGCTGGCAGCCCACTCTGGCACCAACGCTCCCCACCCCATCTTACCCCAGACTCGGCCAGCTTGGCCAGCTTTGTTAATTTCCATGGGCTGCAGAGCCTTGGTCCCCGCTCCCAAGCTGCGGTGGCCAGCTGTCCTATGGGGTGGGTGGGAGAATAGGGGCAAGTTGGGGAACGTGCCCAGACCAGGCTGTTCCTTACCTGGATCGGTGTAGCCAGCAGCTGGCCCTGGGGGTCCTCAGCCCCAGAAGACAAAGCTAGCAGGGCGAGGTGCCGCTGGCTCCCTTCTGGGGCTGCTTATCGAGCACGTGTCCTCCCTAAGCAAGGCCCTGCAAATCCAAATTGGATCCTGGGACACAGGCTTCATCCTCTGCCTCGTTTACTGAAAACGGGTCAGGAAAGACCCAAAATGCTCACCCAGGTGAAGTCCCTCCTGCTCGGGGCTCAGAGCCGCCCTCAGGGAGCACAGCGAGACCCTGCCCACTGAATCCTACTGCCGCTCCAGCTACTGCAACAGGGAAGACCCCGCACGTGGCTCTCAGCCCCACTCTCCAAGCATGAAGCCCCACACGCAAAATTCCTTTTCATTCTTTTTAAAAATCAAATGCTAAGAAAACCTTCTCTGGGACAATGAGAACCTTGCAACTAAAGTATTCACATTTCCCACTTGGTTTTGTCTGCGGAGGCGCAATCACAGGCACTGTGTATGGCCAGATGAACCGGGCTGTATTTGCCCTTGAACTCTATACATCCTGTCTATACACAGGGTCCAGTTTAGTTTTTATATTTAATTATTATACATGTTGCTGTAAGCTACCTCAAACCCTTCGTGAAACCAGCCTGCACACTTAGAACATCACTTATCACCGGGCCAAGAGCACTGAGAGCTGCGACGCATTCACACCTTTTCTTTATCTGGATCCAGAGCACTGTCTGGAGGGACAGGCCCTGGTGTGCGTTCTGGTGGGGCCTGCCTGACCTTGGGGCTCAAAAGCAAGGCTTCCCAGACTCCCCTGGTCACAGGAGTCAGTCAGTTGGGGGAGCTTCTTAAACACAGTTTAGCAGGGCCTGCCCCAGAGCCTATGCAGCAGGTCAGGGTGGGACCCAGGAATCTTCTTTTTAATAAGCAGGGAAGGTGGGTGTTAGGGCCACGTGAGTTTGGGGAGCGCTGCAGTAAGGGACGCGCGTCTGTTCCCCTCCATCTACACGGATCATTTCAGTCAGTCAAGGGTTAAGTCCTGCGGGCCACTGCCCGAAGAGGCCGGACCTCAGGCGGCCGCCAACGTCCCAAGCATATTTCTTGGCTTAGGGCCCTCTCCAAGCCTGCTGCATTCCACAAGCAGCTCCGCTCGCAGGTTCCGCCGCGACTTTTGGAAAACTCTGAGTCAGGGCCCCTCTGTCCAAGTTTGCGACAGAGGCGGGCCCGAATGAATGGTCCCTCACCGGGCGGTTAAGCCGCAGAGGCGGCGCCGGGCACCGGCCGAGCTCGCTCTGCAGAAAACCTGCGGGCAGGTTCGGGACGCCGAGGGGCTCCTCCGCCCCGCCGTGGACTAGGCGGACCCGCAGCCCGCGCCGCGGTCCGCTCCTGGCCCCGGAGGGCGAACCCTCCCCTGGGTCTCCTCCCCTCCCGCCCGGGGCCGGCCCCAACCGGCAGCCAGGCTCCGGGGAGCACGGCAGCCCCTGGACGCGCCCCCGAGCTCCGAGCTGGGGAAGACGCCCCCTCCAAAGTTAGGAGACTGTGGGGCGCAGCGGCCACACCTGAGCCCTTTCTAAAGCCGAAGCGGGCCTGGGGCCCTGGAAAACCAGGGGCAAGTGCCCCGGGCGGGCGCGCAGCCCCCGCGGCGCCCGGAGGGAGTGGGGAGCGGCGCTCGGAGCCGCGGCGCACGTGCGCGCCCGGGAGTTACCTTTGGGCGCTCGCAGGTGTCCCCTCCAGTCCTTGCAGCAGCACAGTCCCATGGCAGCCGCCCGCGGCCCCGCCGCTCGGCTCTGCTGCCCGCCTGCTGCCGGCACGCGCGGGAGGCGCGGCCGAGGTCCGGCCGGGGGCAGTGCCCGCCGGGCTCGGGGTGCGCGCGGGACCGCCCGCCGCTCCCTCGCCCTCACGCTCGGCCGCCCGGCGCCGCGGGCATCGCGGCCTCGGGGCAGACCCTGCTAATCAATAGGAGAACGCGCAGATCGCGCCGCCGCACGCTTTTATCTCCGCGCGCCGGGGCGGCCCCGCGCCGGCCCCCTGCCCTCGCCGGCGCCCTCCCCGCGGCCCGTTACTCTCCCGGGCGCCGGAGGCCGCCAGGGGGCGCTGCGTGGGCCACGCCGGCCTGACCCCGCGCACACTGGGGAGAAGAGGGGCCCCGGCCGCGCGGGCGACGCCTCCCCCGCTCCAGCATCCTCTGAGCAGTCACCTTATAGGTGTTTTGGGGGCTGGTTCCAGGGGCCACTGGCTCTCAAGTTTCCCAGCTCATCTGAAGTGTGCAGTAGCGGGAAAGGGAGTGTTTGTCCAGGCTACCCTCAAACCTGGCTGGCCTACCTATGGACTGTGTGACTTTGGGCAAATCACCTCCCCTCTGCGACTGTTTTCTCACCTGAAAAGTGAGGGAAATGATACTGGTTCAGATGTCATTTAGCACAAATTAATGTTTTGGTGGAATTAAGTTAAACTCTCTGCTCAGTTTCCCTATCTGTCACACAGAGACAATAATAGAAACTGCTTCATTGGATCATTGCGGTGATTAAATGAGTTGATATGTACAAGGAACCTAGAACGCAGGTGCCGTGGTGCTAAGGGCTTTGCAAGTGTGAACTCTCATCATCATCAAGTGTTGGTGAAGATTTGGGCAAATGGCACTTTCACCATGAGATTGCGTTTTGTGCAAACACTTTGGAAGGTAACATGGGAGCTGCTTATTAAAACTAAAAATGCTAATATGCTGGGACCAATCAATCCCCTCTCTCGGTATGCACCCCACAGAAATGCTTGTCCACGTGCCCAGGGACACCTATATAGAGCTATTCATTGCAGCCTTGCTCGTAATTGCAAAAAACTGGAACCACCAAAGTGTTCATCAGTAAAAGGATTACCAAATACACTGGCATTCTCATAAAACAGAATGCGATACAAAAGAAGGGAGCTCAATATTGTGCGATTTATGGATTCGTAGCTCTTATGTGAAACACACACCTATACCCGCAAAAATATTACTGTAGTGCTCACTGTATCCCAGGCTCTGTTCTAGGCACTTGGACCTGAAAAATACGTGGGTGAAAAACAGGAAACCAATGATGGTTCCCTCTGGGGAGGGAGTGAGTGACAAGAATGAAGTCAAGTGGGTGTCAAGAGCCTTTTTTTTTACAGTGGTGTCATTTTGTAAGTACATGCACATTCATGTATTATTGTGTAATTAAAGTAAATAAACAAGAGAAATTGTATTTTTAAGTGTCTGGCACAGAGTGAGGTTCTTAATGCAAAGTTCTTTCTCACCCCTACAGTTCCAAGGAGCTGTTGCTGACCCTGAAGCAGAGCTGCGGTCAACCTCTGGTGGCCTTGGCTTGACCAGCATTTTCTCCCTTCCTCCCTGCCCCCATCCCATCTCCGGAGGACAAAGGTGGTCCCGGGGGAGGCTAGGGAAAGCCAGGCTAGAAGGCAGAGGCTGCCTGAGGCTGCCAGAGACACAGAGCAGAAGAGTTAAATGGCGGTGGTTTGAGGGCGGATGACTTAGAGCAGGGAAGAGGTTTTCCCAGGAGTTAAGTCTTCATTCAAAGGAGAGATTAACTACAGTGGGGCAGATTTCTCCCTCCCTCCCTTTCCTTTAACTCCTCTGAAAGACCAGGGTGAGGCTTTAGGGGGAGAGGAGGGTCGTCCTGCACTAGATCCAGAAAGAAAGATGTTTTCACTTCGTGACATGTAAGCGGAGGTTAGGAAGAGAGAGAGACTGAGAAAAAACAGAGAGACCTGACTTCTGGTTGCTGCCAAGTCATTTTAAACAGTTTTAGCACCAGGCAAGATCACTTAGTCACAGCGGGCTTAATGAGGCCCCAGGAATTCCAAGCTAGAGCTCCCTGCATTCAGGGAGCGCATCTGCGGGGAGCGAGCCCCCGGTGATTGTCCAACCGCCAAGTTCTACATTTGGAAAGCAAGATTTAAAAGAAAACATCACAGCGGCCATTGTGGGCCGCTTGTTTATCTTACTAAGAGGAAGTAGCAAAGCAGGATCGTTTCAAATGAGCCTATTATAGAGGGTCAACCTCCCCATTGAACCGTTTAAATATATTTTGGGATACTCGATTTTTCAAAGTGACTTTAAATATCAACTCCCAGGGCAGTTCAGCAGACAAATAGGAAGGGAAGAGCTTCTAGTATCATTGCCTTTGGTTTCACACACCTTAATTCCTAATTACACATCATCTTTTTATAGTTTTCTAGTTGTGTGTTCTTCCTTTAGGGGGAAGGAAAATAACATCCACTATGTGCTTTTTTACCATGTGCCAAGCAACTTGCAAATGTTATTATCTCAGTCAACCACAGGACAACCCCATGAGACAGATGCCATTAGATTCAATTTGCAGAGGGAGAAACTAAAGTCGAGGGAAGTAAAGACACTTGTCTAAGGCCAATAACGTGATAAGTGGCGGAGCCACGATGAAGGGTAGATGGATGGATAGGTGTATGGATGGAGGGGTTGATGGATGGATAAGTGTATACACGGATGGGTGGATGGGTGGATAGGTAATTACATGGATGGATAGTAGGTGACTGAATGGTTGACAGATGGATGAATGGATGACTTTCCCCGGTTAAGCCTAGAGTCATGGCTGCAATTGGCAAAACACATACTGAGCATACAATTTGCCTGAAAAATAAAATTTCCTGAACATAGCTCTGCCCTCCAAATTGATCATGACCCCAAACTAAACTTGAACCAAAGTGTCAGGATCACTCAGTGCTGCAAGGCTCTAGCCAAGTTCAAGCTACCCAACCCCAGAAGAGGGACCAGAAAGGTGGGGACCTCCGGGACACCTTCCTGAGTGAGAAGGCTGGCCTCCTGCACACCACAGGGCACAGGGCAGCAGAGTCAAGACCAGGTGGTGGGTGTGCAGTGAGCACAGTGGGCTCCGGATACCAGCTTTGGAGGACAAAGGCTCCATGGGGTGGGGGCTGCCCCAAGCATCCTGAGCTCGGCCTCCTGCTGCTTTGTTTTGTGTCTCCAGGAGACTCTCAGCTCACAGATGGGTGGTGAGGATGTGGAGCTCTTTCCAGGAAGGCTGTTGCTGCTGCTGGGGTCCTGGAGCCTATGCAGCCAGAGCCACTGGTTCCAGATGTGCTCCAGACCACTCAGGGATTCTCTCAGGAGACTCTGGACTTGGCTTCCAAAGTCCTCCTGCAGGGTCTGGGCTCCCCCACACCCCAAAAATCCAAGGCACCCTCACGGCACCATCACATGGTGTGAGCTCAGCCCTGGGTAGCACTGGAGAAGGGCAGAAAGGGAACATACCATCTTAGCACAGGTAGCTTAGCGGGGCTATGATGATCATTCATTCATTCATTCATTTATTCATCCATATATAAACAATGACTGAACACCTGACAAAAAGACAGTCCAGGGACTAAGCTGGGGGTGGGGGGATGGGAGGGTGCCCTGGATGCTGTGGGGGGACAGGAAGCCAGTCTGCTGAGGTGGTAGAGAAATCTCTGCAGTGGGGGGCTCTGTGGGGTGGGACCTGAGATGGAAGGAGGAGTCTAGTGCCTTAGGGATGGCATGGGATGGTCCCCAGGGGCAGCGGTGGCATCATGTTAAGAACCTGGTCTTTATTCTGGGGTAAGGAGGAGCTGCAGCTTAGCATCCAGGGCCAGGGACATGATGTGGCCTGTGATTCCGACTGGTCGGCCTGGTGGCTGCAATGAGCAGGGACGGGAAGTGGGAGATGGGAGCAGGGAGAAAGCTCAGACGCACGAGGCACGAGCCAGGGCACACGGCAGGTAAGAGGAGATGGAGACAAGGCGGGCAGTATGCTACAGCAGGGCCCGGCCAACCGCACCTCCCTGCGCTCCTGCCTTATGTAATCCTCCCCCTCAAATCTGGGCTGCCCTATGACCTGCTTTCACTGACAGCAGGTGGCAGAAGTGACTCTGGGCCAGTTCTGGGCCGAAGTCCTAAGAAGGCTTGGTGGCTTCCGCATTTGTGTTCAGGGAAAGCTCCACCTTGTGAACAGCGGGACTGCTGGAAGCCCACCCAGCGCTGTGGGGGTGCCTTATGGAGAACTGAGTTTCCGGCCAGCAACCGCACTGACCCTGTGAGTGAGGCTGTCCTGGAAGTGGAACCTCCAGGTGATATCGTGCGGGGCAGAGGAAGCTGGCCCTGCCACACCGTGCCCACAATGCGGAACAGTGAGCAAATAAAGGAAATGCGTGTTGTCTTAAGTCACTCTACTTTGGGACGGGTTGTTATGCAGTTATGGATAACTGAGACACAGGGAGTGTTAGATAATATGACTAACTCCGCCTGGCCCAAGGCTAAAAGCTTGACGTAAGCACATTCACTTAGAATATGGAGCAACCCTATGCATTTGATGTCATCATTATTTCCCCTTTAAAGAGGATGGCACTGAACCACAGAGAAGTGAAGTAATTCGTACGAAGTCACACAGCTCATTAGTGGCTGAGCTCAGATTGGAACCCAGCCCACCTTGCTTCCCAGCCTGTGATCCCTAAGGATTCTATGATAAATATTTTGGAGGGAAAAGGGACGGGACATGGTGATGAATTAGATGCTCCATGGGTCTAAGGCACATACGACTGTAGTCGAGACTCAAAAAAAGGCAACCCCGGTGGAGTGCTGGGTGGAGCCTACAGGAAGGCCACCTGCGGCTCTGCTGGTCACTCTCAGCTTTTCAGAGCAATGTCCGCGTCCCGTCAGCCTCGGCCTCTGGAACAGGGCGCTTCTTGGAGAAGAGAGTGATGAAGACGCTTTGTAGAGAGCTCGTTACAAACCATACCTCATACTGGCACTAGTAACTCGCAGGCATCGCGTTGTTCAATTTTCACACCCTCCCTCAACCGAACCAGTGACACGTCGTCACGTCCACTCTAAAGGCGAGGACACAGATACCCGCGAGCTCTCAGGATCGCATCGCTGGTGGGCAGGGTGCAGAGCCTGTACTTGAATCTGGATGGTCTGAACACCGCAGGTCACCTACCAACGACCGCCCACTGCCTCTTGCCTCTTGGTGGAGAGGTGTGCTCAGGGCTGCCTCTGCCTCCGTCATTCCCTTCTCCGGTTATGGTTCTGACCCGTGTTAGTCCGGCTCAAACCCCGCGTGCAACCACACCGCGTACGCACACACGGACTCGCAGATGTTCTGGATTTGGAAGGGATTCTGTATATTAACAAATCTTCCCGTTTTTCAAAAGACATCTGAGGTCCAGAGAAGCTAGCTCCATCCATAGCAGGCATTTTTTAAGGGCCTACTGTGCGCCAGGCACTGCAAACTGAGTGAGTGACAAGTTGGGGCCATCCCCAGCCAACTCCAGTTTTTGCTCTGAAACAAATAGATCTACAGAAATGATAAGCAAAAGGAGGCCTCTTACACCTCTCAAAATGTTTTGTGCACAGAAGCCAACTGATTTGCATTTCAATATCTAGCTTGACATTTGGGTAAACATGTTAACTAGAGCCCCTCTTCCCTTAGCACCCCTCATCAACAGCACTGCAGTTTTTATTCACTTTGCAGACTCATACTGGTTTCTTGTGTGTTTTTAAGTGAAGTATACGATTCTGAGGAAGGTAGGTATTACTTTTTTCTATTTGAAGCAAGCCCTACATAGCTTTGTGCTAGAAAAAGCTATGGATCCCATAAGGACTGGGAAGCTTTTTCTTTTGTCTTAATGAGGCTTAAGTCCCATTTCTCTTTTTCCTTGGGCTTCCAGGAAGCTCAGGGGAAATTTAAAGTTTGGCTTTGGCAAGTATGCAAGTCCTAATGGCCTTCACATTTGTGTTTTGTTCTTGATTTTGCTTCGCTACTTTTATTTGCATTTTCTCAGGCTCTTAATTTTCTTTTTAACTATTGTGTTTTCATTATTTTGTTCTAAGTATTCTCATTAGAAGCCATTTCAAATCCCTCGTGGAATAATATAGGAGTAAAGTAGGAGTCAATAAACCTTTTCTAAGGGGCAGACAGTAAACATATTTAAGCTTTGCAGGATATACAGTCTCTGTAGCAACTACTCAACTGTCGATGTAGTGTGAAATCAAGCACAGACAATACATAAAAGAATGAGCGTGGCAGGATTCCAATAAAACTTTACCCACAAAAACAGGTGGCAGGCCGGATTTGGCCTTTGGGTTGTAGTTTACTGTGTTTTAAAATAATTTTAGAGCATTTGGGAAACAATTTCCTCTTAAGTTGGGAAGTACTTGGCTTAGAAAAAAAGTGGATAGATGGGAATTCTGGCCAAGATGTCTAGTCTCCACTTCTGGGTGACAGATTGTGGAAAAGCAGCTGTGGAAGCCGTCTGGGCAGTTTGGCTGCGGAGAGGGGCAGGCAGTGCCCGGGAGGGGTCAGTCCCTGACAGAGCAGACTGCAAGGTCTGCCAACAAGAGCGCATTCTCTCGCACACTTGCAGTACCCACTCCTCGGGGAGGGAGCACTGGGAGCAGAGCTCCAGAGGTGCCCAGCCAGCCAGGGTCCCCAGCTCGGGCCAATGGCTCTTCAGCTGCAGTGGATGCTGTTCGTGGAAGGAATGTGTCTGCAGCTCCAAATTCCCACAGAGAAAGACAAGGGGAAATGTTGGGGAGAAATTCCTGGGCCACATTTTTCTTGCTGTTCATGTGGCCCGAAGCCATTGAACTTGGCCAGACTGCCCAGGGAGGGATTTTACAAAGCCCATTGTCCTTTCCCCGAAGTCTCACCCCCATCCTGCCCCCACCTGCTCTTGCTGCCATTTTTTCTTTCCTCCCCCAGCCCCAGGAGAAGTGCAGCATGGGAAAGAGCAGGGCCACAGCCAGGGCTGAGAGTGCCTGAGGAAGACAGGGCACTTCCTGGCGCGGCATCGGGGCCTTCCATGCACTCGGGGGCGGGGCAGTCTCAGCCGCCAGAGCATTCATCACCTAGTGGCATGCAGGCTTCGGTCATAACGGTAACATGCACTGCACACTTACTGTATGCCAAGCGTTGTTCTGAGCTTTCTGCTTACATTAGCTCATCAATCCTGGAAGGAACCTTATTACAATCTCCATTTTACAGATGGGGAAACCGAGGCACAGGGTGGTTAAGTGACTGACCTAGGCTCCCACAGCTAGTAAGTGGAAGAGACAAGATTTGAACAGAGGTGTGTGTCTCCAGGCTCACTCTTAACCTCTTCACTTTTAGTACATGTGACTCCCTCAGCTCAGTGTTTTATTTGCGGATATCACCCTAACAGTGTGTCTCTGCAATTATAGCAAAACTCATTTTACAAAGCATTTGCAATAGATGGGGCCTGCGCACCTTTTAAGGCTCCCAGGACACATGCTCCACAGGAGATGAGACCTTTTACCACGAACTAGGCCAACCTGGTCTGATCCACTTAGCTGGCGACACAGTACTGAGAACTAGGGGTTAACTAGTCTCTTTGCTGTTGTCACTTTTGCTGTTGCAGCTGCTGCTGACGCTGCAAGGAGGGACCTCAGCTACCAAGTGAGTCTTTCTAATGTGCGAGACCCTCGGCTTGGTGTCACCTGCATTATACATCATTGACAGGACAACCCTGAAACTGATGCTGATAACCCCATTTTACAGATGAGGAAACTGAGCACATTAATCAGGTAATTCACATGTACTGCTGTAATAACTCCAAAATCGCAGTGGCCTAATCCTATAAAGATTCTTTCTTTGGGTCTCCTGCAGGTCAGCATGAAAAGGGGGGAGAGAGGGACTGCTCCATGTGGTCACTCCGTGTGGTCACTCAGGGCCCCACGCTCCTCCTAGGACCTCAGTATCCTCTTCTGGGTCCTCGTCATTTGCTGTCAGAGAAGGAAGAGGCAGCAGGAGGGTCTCAGGGGATTTTAGGGGCGCGCTGCCCGTGGCCGACAGCACACACATGGGCTCTGTCACTCCTACCCGCTTTCCGATGACCACGCTTTAGTCACGGGCCCGTCGCACTGCAGAGAGGCTGGGACGTGGGATCATCCGCATAGCCATAAGGAAGAGGAAAGGGAAAGGCTGCCACGCGGGTTCAGAAAGGCGGGTGCTGTGGGGACAGCCGGGCCACTTGCAGCCCACGCTTGTGTCGCGGAGCCTCTGGATTGAGTTCGAACCCCCGGCGCGTGAAAGACCCTCAGTTCTTCGTCGGGACTGAGAGTGGGGTGAAGGTCCTGAGGGCCGAGGCACCGACTGTGACGCGGGGAAGAGGAAGGCGCGTCCTGAGTGCCCAGGGCCCTTCCCTTTCTCACGGCGCTCGGCAGGTGGAGGGGCCCGACGGGGCGCGAGGTGGGCGCGCGCTGCTGCCGCCTGGCGGGGGCCGGGGAGGGGCGCGGGCTCGCGGCTGCCCCTCCTGGCCGCTGGGCGCGGGAACAGGCCCCGTCCATCCATCCCGATGCTAGGCTAATTCCATCCCTCTGGAGTCTAGGCGGATCCCATCGTGTCCGAGTCTGGGCCCATTCTGTTGCATCCCGATGGCCGGCAGGCGGCCCAGCAGAGCTGGCCTTACCTGTGTGTCCAAAACATAGATACTGGGGTGGGGAAAAGTCCCAGCTGCAGCTCCTCCCGGGTGCTCTGCCTTGTGAGAACGCTCAGCGTTCTGCTCTAGCTGGAGGAGGCCGTGCCAGATAAGGGCTCTGGGCTGCCTCAGGATGGTGGGCATGGGGAGGGTCCCCCCCCCAAGCTGGCCTTGGTGTGGCAGTGAGATGACAGCTGTCTGGAGATGGGGGACAGCACCGGTAGCTGCCTCCAGGGGAGGAGAGGGCTGCAAGTCTCTCCGGGGCCTCGGGCATAGGACCTCCCTGCTGGGGGGCCCTGCAAGCTCCCTGTGCCCCCTCACGGCTACTTCCAGGCGCGAGTTGGCCTCAGATGGCTGGGCAGACCAGTTCTAGCGTCAGATAGCTCCTGAGGACCCCCATCCCCACACCCCTTCTTACTCAGTGCCAGGCTGGCTCTCTCAAGCCTAGTGCCTCTGTTTCCCCCTTCCTGCAACCAGGCCTCGGCCCGCTCTGCAGCCTTCCTGAATACCGCATCCCAAGAAGCACTTTGCAGACCACACACAGTAACCCCGGAGGGGCTCATGAAATCAATTCTCGGGTCTTGACCAGAATTTTAAGCAATGAGATAGAATCAGATAGAATGGAACAAGCCAGAAGACAGGAGGAATTAGTACTGTTTGTGAAACCCTTGGTTCAGCGTGCATCTGGGCCCCAGGGTGCCACGTAATGTTTATTTCTCGTCAGAAACGTGTGGAAACAATGGTATTGTATCCTCCTCATTCCTTCCAGAAAACTCAGGTTCTTTGTGCAAATTAGTCTACAAATTTCTCCTCCTCTACCAATTCTCCCAACCGATCACCCTCTTCCACAGGCACAATCATTGCCAAACCACTCAAAAATAAAATATAAAACCCATTACCAAGGGTCACAAAAACTTCTGGTACACACAAATCCGGGGAGGCTGCAGCTTATTAGTGTGGTATTTGCATATCCAAGAGGGCCACTTAAGTGACCCTTCACAGGACAGAGAAGATCAACTTCTCTCAATGTAAGAAAAAGAAAAGAAAAGAACCCGCTGGCCTCTGCATTCCTTCAGTGCAGGCCCTTGCAGGGTGGGCTGGTCTCCCAGTGCTCGACACATGTGGAGGACGGTCCTTTGCTTCTCTGACATTCCTTGCACAGTTTCCTGTGGAGTGCCACTCTGCACCAGACATGGGAACCACAGACCAGAGCCACCTTCTCATCCCCAGGCTGTGCAGAAGTGATGCGGACAGGTAGCTGCCACCTCCCCCTCCAGCCGGGCCATGGGAGTGTTGTCCCTGTCTCCACAGGCTCCAGCTCTGCCCTCAAGTCCATCAGGAGAGGCCTGGCTCTCCCGGATGCTGGGCTTCTCAGTCTTTGCTGCACTGGGGCCAGGGGAGGTTCTCATGCTTACTGAGCACCTGCTATATCCCAGGCACTGCCATATCCTGCAATTCCTGCCGAGGGCCTTCAGAGGTCATTACTGTCACCATCCAGTGAGACTCAAGAGGAGCTGGTGCACACAGCCAGGAAGCAGCAGGTCCTGCCCTGGATCTCATGGACTCCTGCGGCTCTGTTCTTCCCACCTGACCACAGGCCTCCAGGTAGCAGCACCAGAAGTCCCAGGGCTGTGCTGCCAAATGACACAGCACGACAGGAGCAGCACACTGCCCATGTGGAAGTGCAGGGGACTGGCCAGGGGACGAGAGCAGGAACGGGAAGGAGCTTGGGCTTCTGGGTTTCGGGCCCCGAGAGTGTGGACTGGATCCCACGGTCGGTGATAGCGGGCCCTGCTGCAAAGGGCCAGTGGCTGGGCCAGGCCACTCCCCACTCCATGACGGTGTAAGTCGCTCCGGCTGCCAGGACAAACTCCCGCAAACTAGATGGCTTAAAACAACAGAAACTTACTCCAGCAGGGTTCCGGAGGCCACAAGCCCAGATCAAGGCTTCAGCTGGGTCACGCTCCCTCCGAAGGCTCTGGGGAGAATCCCTCCTCCCCTTTTCCTGCTTCTGGCGGCTTCCGGTGTTCCACAGCATTGCTTGGCTTGGGGACGCATTCCCCACCTCTGCCTCCATCTTCGCGTGGCCTTCTCCCTCTGCGTGCACCCATGTGTCCTCTCCTCTTTCTTCCTTTTCTTTTTCTTTCTTCGTATTTAGAGATGGGGTCTTTCTCTGTCACCAGGCTATTGATCCACCCCCCTCAGCTTCCCAAGTAGCTGGGACTATACCTGGCTAATTTTTAAAAATTGGTTTTAGAGACAGGTTCCTGCTATGTTGTCCAGGCTGGTCTCAAACTCCTGATCTCAGGTGATCTTCCTGCTCCCTCCTCTCATAAGGACATTAGTCATCGTATTTAGGGCCCACCCTAATCCAGTATGACCACAACTTAACTACTTACATCTGCCAAGACCCTCTTTCCCAAATAAAGTCACATTCTGAGGTTCTGGGTTGACAAGAGTTTTTGGAAGATATTATTTAACCCACTACATGTATGTAACACAGATATACAAAAGACTGGATGTATATATATCAATGGTGTTTACCTCTGGGTGGGTTTATGGGTAATTTAAGTATGTGCTTTTCTGCATTTCAAAATGAATAGCTTATGTACTGAAATTGCATTAATATAGAGATTAAATTCTAAATTCACTGTATAGATTCACTGTATACTGATTATGTGTAGTCAAGAATCACCTTTTCCTTATAAGCTCACAAAATACAGAATACATCATTTATACATAGTATACCTTCTCTCAAACACATCTAACACAGGCAAATTCTTCTTCCAGCACTGGAACAGATTACTGTTCCTGTTCTTCTGGGTGAGTACTAGATGAAGTAGTTGGCTTGTGTTTATTTTATAAACATGAAAGTATAGTTGAATGTGTTCAAGTTAAATGGGTATGAGACTCCACTACTTTATTTTTGTAATTACAGGTTATAAATTATTTTCTTTAATGTTTACAAAAATCACTACCAATAATGGCAATGAGTTAGGAAAAATTCTTAATACCAAGGGAAAAATAATTATTGATTTCCAAAATATACTTCTTAGAGGTTAGATGTGTCTCTGAGTCTTTCTGGATTTTTTAAAGGTCCAGAAGAAAGCTTAATAAAATAATATTTACTGTTTGGCATGGGGTAGAGATTGGGCTTTAATAATTTGAATTCCAACAAGAAGCATTTTCTATATTTTGCAACCATCAATATCAATGGGTCGACAATGAAATTAAATCAAAACAAAAAATTGGCAACATTTAAGATGATATTATGGGCTGGGTGCAGTGGTTCATGCCTGTTATCCTAGCACTCTGGGAGGCCCAGGCAAGAGACTTGCTTGAGGCCAGGAGTTGGAGACCAGCCTGAGCAAGAGCAAGACCTTGTCTCTACAAAAAATAGAAAAATTAGCCGGGTGTAGTGGCACATGCCCGTAGTCCCAGCTATTTGGGAGTCTGAAGCAGGAGAATGGCTTGAGCCTAGGAGTTTGAGGTTGCTGTGAGCTATGATGATGCCACTGCACTCTAGCCCAGGTGACAGAGTGAGACTCTGTCTCAAAAAAATAAAGATATCGTGGATATAATTATAGTCAATTTCTTTTAAAAATTCTTCCAAAGTATACTTTCCTTTTAAAGATTTATGACTATGGTTTCTGTCATAACTGAAGATAAATTATACATAAAATTCAATTTAAAGAGTATTGTCACGTACAGAGGCTGACATCATGGGTAGTCAAAGAATATGTTTAATAAAAAATAATTAAACTTCCATTTGCTCTATAGAACATCATAGAAAGTAATTTAATAAATTACAAATGACTTTTTAAGACGTTTGCTCAACTACAGAAAGCAAATTCAGACTACACAAAACACAACTGGTAAATATTGCAAATGTCCAAAAGAAAAATTGGACTAAGACTTGAATCATGAAACCTGAAACAAGGGCTATAAATACAAGGCAATATCAGCTATAATTCTTTTAGTAACTACCAACACATACTTGAATATCCTTTCAACTGCAACTTTAGTATTATATAATTCTACTGATTTTTTTTACCTTATAACCCTTAACTTTACACAACCATATCTCCATGTTTTTTCCTTAGCTGATAACTGGATTTTTCCCCAATCGATACTAAATAGAAGTGTCTTGAAACCTAAGAGAATGTTTAAAGTTAATATTAGCCTTAATGCTTTGAGAACTGTAATTGCCTTATTACATAGAAAGAGAATTACTAGGATGTTAACCAAATTCATTTGATCATAATTAGGAAAATAGTTTATCTCATAAATTTGATATAAATTAGATTTTAGTGACAAGATCTAGAGATTTTTTCCCTTTTTTTTTTTTTAATTGGGGAAAGAAAGGAATAAAGATCATGTGGGTAGAACTAAAGGGAAGAAGAGAAATACGGATGGTATTGAAACACTCCACTGGCAAACTAAGTTAGCTGTGTTTGGAAAACTTTGGCTATCTCATAGGTGTATTCTAGTTAAACAAAAGTGCAATACTGCAAAGGGAAGATACTAAATATGTAATATATCATTTCCATAATGAAGAATTACTACCCACTTCTCCTGGATGGGCATTATAGTGACTATTGCTAAGACATTGCATAAAGGACTATCAATTCAAAGTACTATTTTGGGAAAATACAAAATCAATACAATCCCAATGGAACTTATATAATTTTGTAAATACATATAACACTGTCTCTCTAATAAGGGGTTAGTTATTTTACATACAGAAACATAATTTACTGGTAAAGGTCTTGGAAAACCTAATACAATTGCTTAATTCGTGACAAAGCAACAGTTCTGTCAAAACATACTGAAAGTTATTTTTTTCTGTAGGAGAGAATCGGGGTGCTTTTCCCCCCAAATTTATCCCCTTGCAAAAGTTGCCACTGACTTATTTGAGTACCGGAAAAATGCTAACATTTATCTCTCCATAGAATGTGAATATTTTTATGTCTAATTCAGTTCTAATTGTTTTAAATGTGTAAGAAGGTGAACCTGGACCTCTACCGTGTCAGAATAATAGCAGCTTAGCGGGAGAAATTGTATTACAAGTCAATTATCAGACAAATTTTACATGGTAAAGGGTTTTAAGAAATTGAACAGAAGCCTTCGGCTTCATTTTTGTGGTTTACAGGTATAACTTGTGCAGCTTTTTGAGATTATTCAAAGTGCATTTCAAAATGGGCAACTCAGTATATTTAATATAAACTGAGAACCCAACACTGATTCTGGGCAACATTTAGTCTGCTTATACCTAGAAACTCAAAATGAATTTAGACAATCTGCATATTACTTTACCACTATTTGTTAATTTTGGAATATTTCCGTGACATAAAACACAAATAGAAATCTACACAAGTAAAGCAAACAAACAATTTCTTTTACATGAAGTATGCTGTGTTGAAAGTTCTTTTCAGTGGCATTTCATGAGTTTGCCTTTTCTGAACCCTGGAAACAGACATTACTCATCTGAGACATAATTATTTCTAAGGAGGCCAAACTTTGAAAAGTTAAAACTAAGTATGTCTATAGGGTGCCAAAGTCACTTGACACAGGATTATTTTATGACTTAATTTTACTGATACCCGAGTTAAGCTCAGCAAAAAACAAGTCATATTTCTTGCCAGATTAACATGATATATAGGATGTGTTTAAAAAACCCCTGAAAACAAGTACAGAATTAGAAACGAATGTAAACTTCCTAAACTAACTCAGCTGAGGTAACAGGTAGCCAGTTAAATTGGCTGATTGGGAAACTTATTTCTTCTTTAAAACATACTTGTACCTGAATTGGAAACATCAGCAGTGCATCACAACACTAGAGCATTTTCATGTAATTAAAGCAATGGATGGTGATGTAGATTCTACAGCTTTCATGACATTCATTAGCTGCCCAAATTATTGCTGAGTTTTGATCTGTAAATTATAGGTGTCAAGGAGGCTGTAAAACTATATTCAAATTAAATCAGTAATATGCATAAAGTATTCTGTGTTCACTGCAAATATATTAAATATACAACTCTTATTGAGCATAATTTTCATAAAATTAACCCCCAACAAAATTATAATGCCTTTTGTTGTAATTTTACACCTTTATGTATTTGATAGTACATACGAGTTCAGAAACTTATGAATCTTAAGAAATAGTACATGCAAAACGTCTCTGAAAGCAGTCTGCACTTCTAAACAAATAACTGAAATGTTCGGTCAGTAAGTTATTGATGCACTCAACACTGGAGTATTTACAATTAATAATTAAAGAAAAAAATCCAAAATCAGTTCATAATTTAAGTGCACAGTCTGGGAGTCAGTCTTCATTACTAGAATCTGAATCCTCGGATGATGATGATGTACTGTCGGAGCCCGATGAAGCATCAGCTTTCTCTGAACCCTCATCTGTGCTGTTTTCGTTGAGAGGACTTGGTTCAGTACCCCCTTTGCCTTCCTGATCTCTAACTCTGGAATCTTCTTCCTTTACTTCTACAGACTTAGATGAGCCTAAGTCACTGTTTTTGTTTTTCTGTACATCAAAAGTATTGGACTGGGACAAAGTTGGAATATGAAGATTAAGGCCTGGAGTGAGAAGCATCCCTGGGTAAAGTATGTTAGATAGCAATAGTGGGTTAAGAGCTAACGGGTTGGCAGCTGCAGCTGTATTCAATGCAGCGGTAGAGGACGTCGAAGGAGAACTTGACACAGAGTTTTCTCCACCATGCTCTGAACTTTGGCTCTCTGTCCTTTCTTTTTTTCCTTCTAGCTCCTTAGAGTCATTTCCCTTTTTCTCTTCCGTCCCAGATCCTGTAGGCTTTGTCAGGAGTCCTCCCATGGCCAGCAGATTTGGTAGCCCAGCCATTGCTGACAGTCGCATGGGGGACACGGCAGCCACGTTTTTAGCTTCTCCTCCAGAGGAGAGGCCAGCGGGCATTCCCATCAGCCCTGCAGTTACTTGCAGTGACCGCAAGCTTTGTAGGTTTTGTTGTAAGGCCTGAAGAGTTGTGAGATCCACACCTGGAAGTAATCCATTGGCGAACAAAGGATTGCCTGAAACACTGGTGGCGGACGCAGCTGCTGCTACTGCGGCCTTCGCGATTCCACTTTTAGGCCGTCTCCCCCGCCTGCTTACTTCCTCTCTCACAACGGGACCAGTGAGTATACGTTCATACATACTTTCTGGAAGAAATCCCTGGAAGTAATATATATTCATTAATAATAGCTACATAAAATAAAATCAATAGCTATTAGCTCATCACATAAATACCCTCTTAAATAGAGGTAATTATTTGTAAATTGATTCTGTATTGATACAGCTCTTTCACTTTCCATTTTATCATAGGATAAGAGAGTAGAAAGAGGCTGTTAGCCTTCCTCCATGTTGTCAGACGTAAGTTTGTACAATAGTTCTAGAAAACATAAGGTCCAAAGAAATTTTTTCATGAGTCTTCCATAACCCTTACATGTTTCATATCACCACTTGTTCTAGATGACCAAAGAAGTGGCCCCCTTCTCACTGGGAAAAACAATAAAGAAAGGATAGGGGAAGTGAAAGGTGAAGGTTAAAATGAGATGCTTCATATGGATTTTTTTTTTTTTTTTTTTGAGACAGAGTCTCACTCTTTTGCCCGGGCTAGAGTGCCGTGGCGTCATCCTAGCTCACAGCAACCTCAAACTCCTGGGCTCAAGTGATCCTTCTGCCTTAGCCTCCTGAGTAGCTAGGACTACAGGCATGCGCCACCATGCCCGGCTAATTTTTTCTATATATTTTTAGTTGTCCAATTAATTTCTTTCTCTTTTTAGTAGAAATGGGGGTCTCGCTCTTGCTCAGGCTGGTCTCGAACTCCTGAGCTCAAACAATCCGCCCACCTCGATCTCCCAGAGTGCTAGGATTACAGGCGTGAGTCACTGCGCCCGGCCTCTTCATATGGATTTTGACTCTCACTTCAGGAATAAGGGAGGCAGAGCCAAGCTCAAAGAGATTCTTAAAAGGGGGAAAGAGCATCTGCAGATTGGGAACCACAGAGCCTAGGAAAAGGAAGAACAAACTGTGCTACTTTCATGTAATTCTCCCATGATTTTCTGGTTCATGGAATATTTTATTAATTCATAATGTAAAACTCAAAGATAAAATTGAATGGCATCTAATTTTTTAAATGACGTCTTAGTATTTGTGAAATACTCACAGACTGCTTAACAACATCTCCCCATTCAGGAGCCACTCCATATTCTGAATTTTCTTTTAGAAATCTACATAAATCTTTCAAAGGGGGAGCAAATGCACCTCCAACCTATAAATGAAAAACAGATTGTTAAATATTTAAAACACTATTTAATACGAAACTATTTCTTGTTTTTATTCTGTGTTCTACAGTTTCTTTAAAATACGTACTTTTTCAACCACCTTGAACAATCTTTATGATATTAAAAAGGACCACCACAACCGATACGGATATTGATATACTATATAAACATGTGGTAATGTAAATTTTAAATGGTTTGAGTCCAATAACTGGAATATTAAACTGAATAACTACCATTTACTGTGTATTTTGTATGTTGGATAGGCAGCATAGCCTAGTTAAGAGTACACTCTTCGGAGTCAGACTTACGAGCTATGTGAATTCGAGCAAATCAGTAAATCTCTTAGAGCCTCAGTTTTCTGATCTGTAAAATAGGGATAACAATATTTCCCTCATAGGGTTTTATTAAGATAAAGTGAGACAATTCAAGTGCCTTAGCATAATGCCGGGCACATAATAAATATAAGTTATTTTTATATGCCAAGTATTGTGCTAAGGACTTTCAGCGTATAACTTATTTTAGTTCTCACTACATAATTCTTAGATAATATTATTTCTATTTTTGAAATGAAAGAAATTTATGTAATTTGCCTAGAGTCAGCTAATAAATGTTGGGTCAGGATTCAAACCCAGGTCTCAAAAACCCATATTCTTATCTATAATGTATACTGACACCCTGAAGTACTTTGTATGTGAAAAGGGATAAAACCAACCAATCATAAGTAAATTAAAAAAATAAAAAACACTACATATGATAATTAGTGTGACATCGAGACAAAATATTATTTTGAAGTTTAAATTAATATCATATTTGGACAAATGATTTACACTTACCAATTTAATGTCCCTTTGGAGTCTAAAGATATGTCTTAATTCCTTCTTCCATACCCCTTTGAATCAATTACTATTATGTCTTGATAGGATATAGATGGGGTTTAAAATGGTCAGTTATATTACCTGTAAATATTCTTATCTAGTATTCTTATATTCTTTACTTAGTCTCTGTAATTTCTGTTGCCTTCTCCTTTTTATTATCTCCTTCATTAAGCTTCAATTTAAACTGGAGGCCCCCTTGGGGGTTTTATGGGAATTTAGTAGGTAGATTCTTTTCTTTAGTAACTCATCAATCCGTAAGCCTCTACCCTACAGATTCAAGACAATAAAGAACCCTAACAAATTAAGGGAAATGAACAGGCCCCTTATAAAGTTACAATAATTAAAAATAAAATTTAGAATGCTTAATTTCAAACCTAACAAGTAAAAATCCAAACTGTTTCATTTCCTTAAAACTGGCTATGAGAAATTCATTCACGATATTTAGTAAGAACTTTTGGTGTAAGATGAAGTGCAAAGATTTGTAACACAATCTATGCAAGCACAAAATTTAAGTAAAATGCTACTAAAATGTCACCTGGTTCTTTCTCTAAGGCATCTATGTTATCACTTTAAAATGCCAACAGAAGCTGAATAAGCATCTCTGCAAAACTGGGGGAAAAATTAGTATTAATTTTAAAGAGTTGGTATATACAATATTAAAACTGCTATTTTAAAAACAGTTTTCTTGGCCAGGCACAGCGGCTCATGCCTGTGATCCCAGAACTTTGGGAGGACGAGCAGGAAGATCACTTGAGGCCAGGAGTTCAAGACCAGCCTAGACAACATAGTGAGATCTTGTCTCTACAAAAAATAATAAAAAAAAATTGGCTGGACATATGGCGCATGCCTGTAGTCCCAGCTACTCAGGAGGTTGAGGTGAGAGGATTGCTTGAGCCCAGGAGTTTGAGGATGCAGTGAGCTACGATCATTCCTCTGTAATCCAGCCTGGGAAACAGAGCAGTACCCTCTTAAAAAAAAAAAAAAATTTTTTTTTCTAATTCTAATATCTTATGAGAAATTCAAATATTTTTATGTATTTTTATCTTACCAATGAAGGAACTTAACAGAGAGTAAATCAGATCCAAGGAATTAACATGATCTACGTAAGGTATTAATAATTTAGTTTGCGAGCAAAAGAACTCAGAAATTTGATGTTTGTATTGAGGCCACTTTTTCTTTCTTATTTGTAACTTACTCATGACAATAACAGTGTGTCAAAAATATACATTTGCAAAATGGTGTCACAAGTCCTCTGTCATGTACTTTGTGAGGTAAAAGAGATAGATACCAATCCAAATGTAAAACGATTAGAGCAAACAAAGGTTGAGACATACCTGGTTCAGAAACAGACTTCAGAAAAACCTCAACTCTTAACAATTTATCAGTCAGTAGAACAAGAAGACAAGCACAAAAGTGCCATCAGTCTACAAGGTACCTTTGTTTAAGACATTTTATTTTCATCCATCAGAAAATTATATTACATAATATTATATTACATAATATACATATACATAATATACATATACCGATTTTGACATATTACATAAAGTGACAAGGCCATCTCGTGGAAAAATCCAGTTATAAATATATAAATTTATGATGGCTATGCTCTCCCCTTAGATAAGAGTTTCTCAGCCTTTGCACATTTTGGATTGGTATTGGTGGGGTGGGGGGTGTCCTACTGTAGGAAGTGTAGCAGCATCTCTGGCTTCTACCCACTAGATGCCAGCGGCATTCTCCCCCAATCACCTCCCTACCCTGCTGAGTTGTGGCTACCAAAAATGTTTCCAAACATTGCCAAATGTCCCCTGATGGGCAAAATCACCTCTGATGAGAACCACTGCCTTAGGCGCAGTGCTGTTGTGCAAATGTACAACAATATGCAATGGCACTGCTTAGGCAAAGACATGTTAAGTGATTTATTTCATTTAATAGTTTAGACAATGATGTGGGATTTTAAATTAGAAGGCACAAAATTATAGTCCATCTCTTCCCCCACAAATCTGCTAGAGTCAACCCCATTTCCAGGTCTGTTAGAAAATACTACTGCATAATGAAATAGTGTTATAGAGATCTCTTAAATAGTGACTCAACATAAAAGATTAACAACAAATATTTAATTACCTTTCTAGCATTTCTTCTGTTAATTAGTTGAACACGTTCTTCTCCAGTGAGACTATTAACATCTAATTTGTTGGGGTTTCTGCAACGATGCCTTTTTTGTTTGGGCCTTCCCTCATGAAGCTGCATTCTCTAAAATATATAGACAAAGAAAATAGCTTTAAAATCTTTGTGCAGAATTACTTAAAATATTACAAATGAGCTTATCCAAGTAATTTAATCCTACATTATATAGAAGCATTTACCCTTTTAGTTATTTACACTTTAAAAATATTTAAATTTTTAGGTTTGGTGCAATTCCTATCAAAATACCAATGTCATCTTCCACAGAATTAGAAAAAACACAGATGGGCATGGCTGTAGTTTTGACTCAAGTGGTACAAAGGCAATTTATGTGAATAAAGCGTTTGTACTCCCATAATATTCTGAAATAAAAAATAAATAAATAAAAAATACAGTCATGAGTCACTCAAAAAAAAGAAAGAAAAAAAAATCTTAAAATTCTCATGGAACTGAAAGACCACAAAGAACCAAAGCAATCCCAAGCAAAAAGAATAATCTGGAGGCATTACATTACTCAACTTCAAATTATACTACATGGTGACAGTAACCAAAAGAGCATGGTACTGGCATAAAAGTAGACACATAGAACAATGGAACAGAATAGAGAACCTAGATATAAAATCATACACCTATAACCAACTGATCTTTGACAAAGCAGACAAAAACACACACTGAGGAAAGAACACCCTACTCAGTAAGAGGTGCTGGGAAAATTAGATAAACTCACGCAGAAGAATGAAACTGCATCCTTCTCTCTCACCATACATAAAAATGAACTCAAGATGAATTAAAGACTTAAAAGTACCCTTGACATTGGCCTAGAATAAAGAATTTATGACTAAGAACCCAAAGGCAAATGCCACAAAAGCAAAAATAAATAAATGGGACTTAAACTAAAAAGCCTTTTGCACAGCAAAGGAAATAATCAACAGTGAACAGACAACCTACAGAATGGGAGAAAATATTCACAAGCTATATATTTGACAAACGACTCATATCCAGAATCTATAAGGAACTCACACAAATCAAGAAAAAAACAACCCTATTAAAAAGTGGGCAAAAGACATGAATACTTTTCAAAAGAAGAGGAAAAAATGGCCAAAAATCATGAAAAAATGCTCAATATCACTAATCATCAGGGAAATGCAAATCAAAACCATGAGATACCACTTTACCCCATCACAATGGCCATTACTAAAAAGTAAAAAGGCAATAGCTGTTGGCAAGGATGCAGTAAAAAGATAATGCTTATACACTGTTGGTGGGAATGTAAATACAACCTCTATGGAAAACAGTATGGAGATTTCTCAGAGAACTAAAAGTAGAACTACCATTCAATCCAGAAAACATCTCACTACTGGGGACTTACTCAAAGGAGAAGTCGTTTTATAAAAAGGACATTTGCACTCAAATGTTCATCGCAGTGCAATTCACAATTGCAAAGATGTGAGCCAATCCAAGGGCCCGTTGACTGAGATAAGTGGATAAAGAAAATGTATATACACACCATGGAATCTGACTCAGCCTTGGAAAGGAATTAAATAATGTCTTTTGCAGCAACTTGGATGGAACTGGAGGCCATTATCCTAAGTGAAATAACCCAGGAACAAAAAAACCAAACACCGCATGTTTGGTTATAAGTGGGAGCTAAGCAGTGGGTGTGCATGGTCATACAAAGAGACATAATGGACACTGGAGACTCAGAAGGAGGAGGGTGGAAGGGGGTACAAGATGAAAGATTACCTACTGGGTACAACGTACACTCCTCAGGTGACACGTACACTAAAAGCCTAGACTTCTCCACTATACAATTCATCCATGTAACAAAAATCCATTTGAACCTGCTAAATCTATTAAAATAAAATTTAAAAAAATATTTAAACTTTAAATATTTTAATAAGAAGTACTACATAAATCTTTTCTTCAAATTATGCATTTAAAAAATTATTCAAGGCCATCTCAGTGATGGCTCTATATGAGAGTAGGGTCCTTACATTGGCTCCTGATGAGCAAGACTTTGTTAGTTTCTTTCCTTAAAAGACCATCACATTCCTAGAGTGATACCTGAAGGGGTTTATCAGTGATGTTGGAGCCGTTTCTTTACTTTCTCTTCTGGCAAGTTTCTTTACTTATTGGATAGTTCCTTCTCTTCTGATAAGTTTCTCCAGTGGGTAATTTTTCATCCTGCGCCCTCCCACTCTCCCCCTTCTGAGTCTCCAGCGTCCATTACGTCACTGTGATGACCATGCACACCCACTGCTTAGCTCCCACTTGTAAGTGAGAACATGTGGTGCTTGTTTTTTTGTTCCTGGGTTATTTCACTTAGGATAATCGCCTCCAGTTCCATCCAAGTTGCTGCAAAAGACATTATTAAATTCCTTTCCAAGGCTGAGGAGTATTCCATGGTATGTATATAACACATTTTCTTTATCCACGTATAAGACTTTCACTGTGCTGTGACAATTTATAATTTATTCTAGTGGCTTTCATTTCTCTTCATCTCACTAAGTGTTTTGGTCATCTTTTCTCATGTAATCCTCACCGTACTAAAAGGTATTCTTATTTACAAACAGGGAATCAAGGCTCAGATTGGTTATCTTCCTCAAGGTCATACAGCTAACACATTGCAGAGCCAGATTAAGAACTTGTGGCTGGCAAACAAATACTCTTTCCAACAAACCACGCCACTAATCTGTACAACTGTTAAGAAAGCAGCGCTTGATGTTTGTAGCTATTTTCAACCAATCGGAACATTTCAAGAAACTCTCCAATATGATATAACAGTCCTGCAAAAGCCCGAACCTATGCAGCTCACCTTTTCTATTGATTTACTCTTACTCACTCATTCCTCCACATTCTCTGGAATGCCAGATTTATTTCATTTTATGAACATGCCTTATAGTTATATTCTCTTTTAACTTTCTTCATAATTCTTTTTTTTTTAAATATTCACTTCTTCTAGGAAAATCATGATTAACTACATAATTCTTCTATAATGCCTAGAATATCCTTCTCTTGTGTTAGCTTGGTCAATGCCCTCTTTTTTCATCCACTAGTAAAATGTCAGCTCTATTTTCTATCTTTCTTTCCTCAGATATTCTACTCTGCTTAAGCAGTGTTAATTGTTCTTACATCTGTTCCCATGACACTTTATACACAATTCTATTATAGTATATTCTACACCATGTTATAATTTAGCTCCAGAGATATTACAATACAGCGTGAGATCCAAAAAATCATTAATGTAAAATATTATTGGGAAAGCAGAAAAATTATATATTCTTTAGTAGATGGCACAAATACTGCCCTTTAAAAATAGGGTTTTTAAATCTTATAACAAAGTTATACAAAACATTATGATAAAAGGTTATTTGAAGTGAAAATGATGAATAGATACAAAAATTTAAAAAGTTAATAAAGACTCTTTTGCAGTTAAAAAGAGAAAGGTATGAGAATCCTTCCAAGCCTACGGTATAAGTGCCATGAGGGCAAGAACTTTATATTGTTTACTGTTACATCCTCAATCCCTTAAAATGGTAATAGTACATAGTAGTGATACAATACAGGTTGACTAGGTAAATGAATGTTATTTTCTAGCATGTTAAATTACAGGGTTAAACTAATGATTCTCATTATTTTAGAACTGAAGTATTTGTTCTGTGATTGCCCATTATATTTAGTGAATACCTCTCCCCTCATAAGAGAATTACTTGGCATTTATTTTTTAAATTTTATTTTATTTTTTGAGATGAAGTCTCGCTGTCACCCAGGCTGGAGTGCAGTGGCACAATCATAGCTCACTGAAGCCTTGAACTCCTGGGCTGAAGCGATCCTTCTGCCTCAGCCTCCCAAAGTGCTGGGATTACAGGCCTGAGCCACCATGCCTGGCCCATTTTCTTTTTTAATCAAAAGGAATTAAATAAAAGCTTGAGAATTTGTGGCATCCTTTGAGTAATCTAAGAATATGAAGGGCAACTAAAAGCCAAGACTCAGGCTCTCTGTTTTAGACTACCAGGTTGTTTCCTGGTGATAACAATAGCAGTATAAAGTACTGGATCTAAATATATTAATATATCATAGATACAAAGACCATTCTGGGACTAGAGGTTTTGTATTTCCTTTTCATGAAAAAAATAACAGGGCAATTAATTTTTTTTCTGTTAATAAATAATCACTTTACCTTTATATAGCACTTTTTAGTTTTCAAAAGATTTTCATTGGCCTGGTGCGGTGGCTCACACCTGTAATCCTAGCACTTTGGGAGGCCAAGGAGGGAGGATTGCTTGAGGCCAGGAAATTGAGACCAGCCTGAACAAGAGTGAAACTTCGTCTCTACAAAAAATAAAAAAACTAGCCAGGCATGGTGGCGTGTGCCTGTAGTCCCAGCTACTTAGAAGGCTGAGGCGGGAGGATTGCGTGAGCCCAGGAGTTGAAGGCTGCAGTGAGCTATGATCATGCCATTACATTCTAGCCTGGATGACAGAGTGAGACCCGGTCTCAATTAAAAGAAAAAACAAGAAAGAAAAAGATTTTCATTTTAAAACCATAGATTCAATAAATGTGCTCAGGGAGCTGGATACTATCCTATGTACAAGGAATTATGTGCTTAGTTCTGGGGATACAAAGGTCAGTAAGACATAGTCCTTAAGAAGCCCATAGGGTAGCAGACAGCTTCACTTGGGTTACCCATTTAATCTTCGTAATGGAGGCAGACAGAACAGGCCTGCTAACTTCATTGTGCGGGGGATGTTTTTTACTCTTTTACACCTTATAAAGTAAGTAATACTGACCCAAAGTTTCATATTAGCATCTGATAGTAAGGTACTGGAAAATCAAATAACAGATTTCCATGAGTGAAAAAGCCATATGCCCATAAGATAGTATTTCAGAAGATAAGGAGAATGCAAATAAAATACAATGATTTTCATCTTTGATTAGTGTAAACTTGTGCGTTGGGAGAGGCATAGGAGGGGTGCTCTTATAGCTTGAAGGAAAGCTTAACAGTACTAGTTTGGACTCTGGATTTAAGATTTTATTTGCTTTGCAGACTTGGAGTATTTACTTAAAAATTCGGTGTTTTAATTTCTTTGTTTATAAAATAGTTATAACAATGCTGTCCTAGTAAGTAATAAAGTTGTTGTGAGTGTTAATGCATGTTAAGTGCTAAGTGTAATGGCAGGCATGTAGTTAAGTTTCAGTAAATGTTTACTATGATCGTTATTATTTTCAAATAAATTCCTTGAGAGAAAGGATTAGAAGTTTTATACCTTTGCAACCTTCTTTGAGTCTAACATTGTTCTCTATATCAGAGTGATTTTTATTATTATATAGTTGTTGAATGCACAATGAAAAAATGGAAAATGATACTCTATGATATCACAGGAAAGACAGTAATTATTTTTTCTAATTTTCCTAAATCTTAAGCAGAAAACATTTAGCATAAGTGGATGAGAATTTATGCTTCATCATTATAGGTCTGACAAACTATAGAAATAAAATATACCAAGATTTTTAAGGTGTCACCTACAGGAATAAAAGCTCCTAAATCTTCCACATAACCTGGGTGTTCCTTAAGCCATTTTTCCAAGTCCTTTCTCTTCGGCGCGTCATCTCCTGCAAGTCTTGTGCCATCTTTAAGATTAATAACTGGAACTGGACTCTCCGTATCAGGAATTCCTTGAGGTTGAGTGTAGGATAGTGCTGGATTTATCCCTGTGGAAATCTGCGAGGTGGTTAAGCCTAAAGTAACCTGTAGAA
Source organism: Avahi laniger (assembly GCA_963575035.1). NCBI lineage: Eukaryota > Metazoa > Chordata > Mammalia > Primates > Indriidae > Avahi > Avahi laniger. The sequence continues at coordinate 85,567 of CAUYSK010027942.1, forward strand.
AAACACCAAATGAAATTTTTATTTCCATGCTTTATCATTCTAATTTTGGTTCGATGGAACAATTCTTTTTGAAGAGAAAAAAAATTGTTGCTTAAAATTCTGCAAAATCTTTTAAACTTAAAATTTTCAAGCATCTTGGCCAGTGTTGGAATCTACTGAGATACAACAGAAAACCATATACTTCTAATTTCCTTATTATTTTTATTCTATTAATACTAAACATTCACAAAGCAATATGTGTATTTACTAGGACTGAATTTTGGACCCGAGGATCAGTAGTTTTTAAATACTGCTTTACTTACATGATTAGGTGGTTTATTTTTGTTAAAAAAGAGGATGTCAACACCTTCTACATTCTTCCTCCTTCCTCGCCTTTTTTTGACTATAGGCTGGTTGTCTAGTATCACCCCATTGGCACCAAGGGTTGATTGAATGGAAGTACCTATCAAATTAAAATGCAAAACAGTGATGTAAATCTAGTTCTTATTTTATATATGTTTAATCAAGCAATTCTCAAATTAAAAACATCACCCCCACCTCTCATTTAAAAACTTGAAGAACTGTAATCTAGGCCTCTTTCAACTTTTGACTTGTCTTCTCAGTTTCTTCCCCATGATATTCACACACCTTCTTTTCCTTCATCTTTTAGAGGAAAAAGCATGAATTTCTCTGGTCCAAGACAAACCTTTCCCCCTTCTTTGAACCCATTAATTCCTACATTTTCTAAAAGCTTGCTTTTAATATTTATCTCTGCTCTTCTTGTGCCAAGATATCTTTTTTCTACATTAGATTCTTCTTCCAAATGTAAAACTATGGCCTAACTCAAACAAAAAATAAACTTTGGCTGGGCATGGTGGCTCACACCTATAATCCTGGCATTCTGAGGGTATGAGATAGGAGGATCATTTGAGGTCAGGAGTTTGAGACCAGCCTGAGCAAGAGCTGGACCCCATCTCTATTAAAAAATAGAAAAAATTAGCCAGATGTGGTGGTGGTGGGCCTGTAGTCCCAGCTACTTGGGAGACTGAGGCAGGAGGATCACTTGAGCTCGCGAGTTTGAGGTTGCTGTGACCTATGATGATGCCACTGCACTGTAGCCCAGGTGACAGAACTCTGTCCCAATGAAAACCTAAAAACAAAAAAACCCCATTGACCTTTTTATAACCCCCAAATTTTGAAAGATTGTTCTCTACTATATTCCTTTTTTTTACAAGCAACTCATTTCTCAATTTCCCATCGTCCATTCCTGCCCCGCCTACTTAAAGGTATTTTCCTTAAGGTTACCAATAACTTGATAGTTGTCAAAAACACCCTTCACATGTCCGTAGGCATTCAATAAAAATGTTTATAGGAGGTATGAATGAAACAGCTCCACACGTTCATCCTTTTTCCTGATAAATAAATATTTTTTAAGTACCTATGTACTAGGCAGTATGATGGTTCAAAGACAGATAAGACACTGTTCCTTTCCTCAAAGAGTACATAATCTTGACTTCTTTTATTAGAAGAACATATTATTAAGGGTGAGATTCTTGTTTAAAATAGTTTACATGCTTGTAATGAGAGACTCATCTTCAATCATTCAAGGAGAATTTACTGAGCAAGTCCTGTTTATACCTGAATAAGGTGTTGTCCTTTGGCTGGCTGTGTAACCATGTGGAAGTTACCTTACTCACATCTTAGTTTCAAAAGATTGTCTTAATACATATGATAAGGAAAAACTAATTACAATAATTAAAAACCATTTTTGCATATATGAAAGTACTACAGGAATGGGACATAACACTATGGTAAAGAAGAAGATTTTATTATATCCATATAATGAATTTTATTATAATCAGATTAACAAAATATCACAGATATTTTTTGATATTATACTGTGGTTGTATGAGATGCTGGTAGAGGCAGGTGGTTGGGGTAGGGGGTACATGGGACTTTCCTGTATATTTTTTTGTATCTTCCTGTGAATCTATAATTATCTCAAAACAAAAAGTTATAAAAAAAAATTAAAAAAAAAACAAACCCGCACACGTCAAAGAAAAATAAATGGAAAAGAATCCACTAGGAGAAAAAAGATATACCTGAAAGTCGCTGTGTACCCCTATCCTCTATTCTACTTTCTTCTTCTCTATGGTTAGTACTATCCTGAATTAGGTATTTTTCAGTTCCATGAACATTTTAAACTTTTATTCATGTTGATATATAAATATGAACACTATACAGCTGTTTGTTGGTATGCACAGGGGATTGGTTCCAGGAACCCCATGGATACCAAAATCCAGGGATGCTTAAGTCCTTTCTATAAAATGGTATAGTATTTGCATATAACATACGTACATCCTTCTGTATACTTTAAATCTGCGGACCCAACCCTTGGGCCACAGACTGGTACTGGTCTGTGGCCTGTTAGGAACCAGGCCGCACAGGAGGTGAGCACAGGAGGTGAGTGGTGGGCAAGTGAGTGAAGCTTCACCTGTATTTACAGCTGCTCCCCATCACTCCCATCACTGGCTGAGCTCCACCTTCTATCGGATCATCAGCAGCATTAGATTATCACAGGAAGGCCAACCCTGAACATGCAAGGGATCTAGGTTGCGGCTCCTCATGAGAATCTAATGCCTCATGATCTGAGGTGGAGCTGAGGCGGTGATGCTAGCGCTGGGGAGCGGCTGCAAATACAGATTATCATTAGCAGAGAGGTTTGACTGCACAGAGACCATAATAAATCAATTGCTTGCAGACTCACATCAAAACCCTATCAGTGAGTGGCAAGTGACAAGCTGCATCTGGTGGCAGGCTTTAAGTCAGAATCCGACACTTATTTAGTCTATGCATGGCCCGCCCATTATTTTATTTACCACTTTCGTCTGCACCTTTTTCCCACACTGCACACTTGTCTCAGTCACAGTTTTGGTGACCCCATAAGCTAACCCTAGCAAAAATGAGTGAAAAACAAATGTTGCTGGAGAGCTTCTTTGACCCAATGATGAGACAGCAGAAGACTGTAAGACTGCCAACAAAATGAAAGCTACATTTAAAAGAACATATCAAGAATCCTACTTAAATTACGGGTTAATTGCAACAGGTAATTCACATTTTCCAAGCCCACTTTGTATATGTGGTGACCGACTATTCAACAAAGCCATGAAAACTTCAAAACTGCTTTGCCACATGGAAAGGAAGCACCCTGCATTGAAAGAAAAGCCTTGGGAGTTTTTCAAAAGACAAAAACACGAACATGAAGAACAGAAGCAATTACTGAAGGCCATCACTTCATCAAATGTGTCTGCACTGAGAGCATCATTCTTAGTGGCTAACCGCATTGCTAAAGCTAAGAAGCCCTTTACTGTTGGTGAACAGTTGATCCTGCCTGCTGCTGAGGACATTGGCCTTGAACTTTTAGGAGAGGCTGCAGTTAAAAGGTGGCATGTGTTCCCCTTTCGGCTAGCACCGTAACTTCATGAAATAGAGGATACTGAGGCACGGTTGTTAGAGAGGATTAATGAGTCACCCTGGTACA
>CAUYSK010027945.1:0-14517 GCA_963575035.1 Avahi laniger
GAGAACCAACCATGTCTATGCTGCTGCGAACATGAATTTGCTAAACAACTTTACTGTATTTTTTATTGTAGTCAAATACACATAACATAAAATTTACCATTTCAACCATTTTAAGTGTAGAGTTCATTGGCATTAATACACATTGCTGTGCAAGCATCACCACCATCATCTCCAGAACTTTTTCTTTTTCTTTTTTTTTTTTTTTTTTGAGACAGAGTCTCGCTCTGTTGCCCAGGCTAGAGTGCCGTGGCGTTAGCCTAGCTCACAGCAACCTCAAACTCCTGGGCTCAAGCAATCCTCCTGCCTCAGCCTCCTGAGTAGCTGGGATTACAGGCATGCGCCACCATGCCCGGCTAATTTTTTATATGTATATTTTTAGTTGTCCAGCTAATTTTTCTATTTTTTTTTTTTTTTAGTAGAGATGGGGTTTCACTCTTGCTCAGGCTGGTCTCGAGCTCCTGAGCTCAAGCAATCCTCCCGCCTCAGCCTCCCAGAGTGCTAGGATTACAGGCGTGAGCCACCGCGCCTGGTCTGTCTCCAGAACTTTTTCATCTTCCCAAACTGAAACTGTGTGCCCATAAAACAACAACTCCCTGTTCTACGCTCCCCCCATTTCCCTGGCAACCTCCATCTACTTTCTGTCTCCACAATTTTGATTGCTCTTCATACCTCATGTAAGTGGAATTGTACAGCAGTTGTCCTTTCGTGTTGGGTTTATTTCACATAGCATGATGTCCTCAAGGTCCATCCATGTTGTAGCAAGTGTCAGAATTTCCTTCCTTTCTAAGGCTGAGTCATACTCCATTGCACATTCAGACCACATTTAGCTTATTCATTCGTCCATCGATGCACTCCTGGTTGCTTCCATCTTTTGGCTACTGTGAATAATCCTGCTATGTACATGAGTACGAATATCCGCTCAAGTTCTTGCTTTCAGTTCTTTGGGGTGTACACCCAGAGGTGGAATTGCTGGATTATATGGTAATTCTATGTTTAATTTTCTGAGGGACCACCATACTGTTTTCCACAGCACCTGCACCTTCACAGTAAGTTTGCTATTAATTTCCGACCACATTTTGGAAGCGGATCAGGAGGGGGTAGTTAATTGAGAGAGTGGATTCCTGAGAAAAAGGATGAGTTTCCTCTCTCTCAAACGCGCGTGCTCCCTTGCCCTTCCACCTTCCACCATGGGATGACTCAGCAAGAAGGCCCTCGCCAGATGCAGGCCGCTCGACCTTGCAGCTCCCAGCCTCCAAACTGTAAGAAATAAACCTCTGTTTTTTGCAAATTACCAAGTCTCAGGTATTCTGTTACAGCAGCACGAAATGAACTAAGACAATGATTTTTTCAAATTTGAGTTTGTACTCACCCATTTTAAAGTTAACAAAATTCTTATAAACCCCCCATGTTTAGACTTAAATGACTTTAATTATAATTTTAATTATAACATTTGATTATAATAATGTATAATACGCATATACATAAACAAGACATAAATATATTCTCTTTGTAGCTATGATACAAATAAAAAATGAACTTTTAGAGGTTAAACACACAACTGCAAAATCAGTATAGTTTACCTTAACATTTACAGGAGAGCTGATGTTGCTTTTCAATTTTAATTCATATACATGTATGTATATATATGCGTGTGTGTATGTGTGTGTGTGTGTATATATATATACACATACACTGATTTTTTCAGCTCTGCTGAAATTATATCTCCACTCATACTGGCAGCATGGAGCCAACAACATTGGAGCAGGTTTTTTGGAGTCAATCTGCCTATACATTCTGTGTATTGTGACAACTCATTTTTCTCTAATGGAAATACTAGGAAAATCTTTGTTAAAGCAGCACATCATAGTGTATTAACTGTCATTCGGCACAAATACATCGCTGACCTATTTAGTCAAACTTGGCCCTTTTCTCCTTAGCCCATGAAATCTGAAGTACCAGCCCAGAACCCCAACTTGCTTGCTAACAGAACTCAGTTGTTGAGGCCAACATTCGGATTCTCTAAAATATGCCTATTCATATTTTTTAAAATATCATCAAAATGGAAACTCAGAATTTCAATATTCTCATAGGGAAGTTTTGTACCCAAGTTAAGAAACGCTGTCATTCCTATTTAATCCTTAGCTTCCCTTTAACTGTGCCAAACCCTGGGAAGGAACAGACAAACAGTCTCTAACTGGAAAGTCTTTTTGCCACCAGCCTCTCCTCTTCCCATAAGAGCCTCTCCCTGCGTGGACGAGGGTGCACAGAAGCCCTGCATGGAGTATATTCCGGAAGGCATCCAGAGTCTGCTGGGATCACCCAAGGACTCTCTTTCACACCGGGGCTGGCTCCCAGGAGCACACAGCAGTCGTGGGTTAAGATACCCAAAGCTGCTCCTGGAACTTCATTTTTACCCAAAATTGACAATATGGGGAAAAAAAAGTTGGAAATAGAGATGTAAGCAATTTAACCAGTAAGTTATTTTGCATATTTTCATATTAAAACAAACGGAGTATGTTATTCAGTAGAATATAAGCCTCGCCTGAATGTTTAAGATAAAACCACAGACTTGAAAGAAGTGTTGTCGCAGTGGGCTGCTTCGGGCCAGGCCCCAGGGCCCAGGCCATGGAGGGAACTTGCGTAAGTTTGAGAAACTAAGTGATTAAATCCTGCCACTGGCAAGTGGGGCAACGGCAATTAGGAGCCTTCCTTGCAGGGCGCTCTACTCCTTGGGTTTATTATCGATCAAAACCAGACGCCCCGTAGGGGGCCGAGATTCTCAGGAAGAAGAAAGCCATCAACGCTCACGAACGCTCCTCGCTAGTGCTGTATTTGAAGGAAGAAAGAATATTTGTTTATAAAAGCAAATATTTCTGAGAACCTCCTGCTTTTCAAAACTTTTTCAGTTCTTCTGGTCACATGATGAGAACTGCTTCTGTTAAGCTCTGCCTGTATTTAATTATCTTGTTTAAAAAAACTCTTGGTCGTTTTTTAGCTAAGAGGGACAAGTTTAGGGGGTGGGGGGGACTGAGAACTCCTGGATTCTCAAGGTGCATCGCAAATATTAAGAATCAGGGCCGGGCGCGGTGGCTCACGCCTGTAATCCTAGCACTCTGAGAGGCCGAGGCGGCAGGATTGTTTGAGCTCAGGAGTTCGAGACCAGCCTGAGCAAGAAAGAGACCCCCGTCTCTACCAAAAATAGAAAGAAATTAATTGGACAGCTAAAAATATATAGGAAAAAAAATTAGTCGGGCATGGTGGCGCGTGCCTGTAGTCCCAGCTACTCGGGAGGCTGAGGCAGAAGAATTGCTTGAGCCCAGGAGTTTGAGGTTGCTGTGAGCTAGGATGACGCCATGGCACTCACTCTAGCCAGGGCAACAAAGTGAGATTCTGTCCCAAAAAAAAAAAAAAAAAAATCAGGACTGGGCAGTCACGCAAGGCCAAGGTTCGGCATTCCGTTGCTGTTACCCCGTGTCCCGTCTTCCCCACCTGCATGCGAACACAGCGCAGTGAACAGGTGAGGGCTCCCACCCCACTCATGATCACAAGCCAGATGTTCCAACCTCAGCTGAAGTGTCCCTCCTACATAGGGCAAAGAGCGAGCTGCCCAGTCATAGGAGAGCAAGTAGCTCTGCTGGCAGGGAAAAGAGAGAGTTAGCGTCCCCTTGAAGACTGCTTTCTTTCAGCCAAGGGAAGGGCGGCCAATATGTCCCCTTCAGAGGCAAAATCCACCCCTCGCCTCAATAGTGGGTCAGTAACATCAGCCAATAACACACCCTGGGCTGTGTGGTTCCCTGGACATTCATGTCCATTAGAAAACCAACGTGCCTTTCACAGACATCCTCAGAGACATCCAAGCAGACGCACGACAAACAGACTTCCGAGGGACGAAACTACCTTGGAATGAGGAAGCTGAGGCTAGAGCCTGAACGGACAATCCTGAAGCCTCCATCTTCAGGCACAAGAGCAGAGGGGCAATCAGCCTATTTCTGGAACCTACTCTGAGCCAGGCTCGCATCTGGGAAGACGGAGAAATGAATAAGACAAGTCCATAGTCTAGCCAGGAAGACTGACCTACAAATAGCTACGGGGGACTCTGGGGAGAGTCATAAGAGAATGTCTGCACGAAATGTCTGAGGGGTACAGGGCAGACAAGGAAAATCCAGCTGCGGTGAGGGTTTTGAAAACTGCCTGAAAGGCATCTTGGGGACCCAATAGATGAGGGCTGTGTTTCCAAAACACGAACTGTTTGAGCAGCTCCATCGCAAAGACTGTTGCGTCCGCATCCCATCTGCACTAGCATTTACTTAGTATTTTCAGTAGATTAACTCAAAAGGTAAATATGTTTCTTTGAAGGGAAGCTTTATATCCATGACAATAATTGGAAAACCTGCATAGTTTTCCATAAATCGAAGGTAACTGTAAAAGCAAACACAAGGAAAGCGAAATGGTATCACCAAGTTCCAGGTAGGCAGAGCTGGTTGCCCATTAAAAGTTCTGTCTCTGAGGCCTGTGCTCTCCAGAGAAATTAGCATGTGTTAAGGAGGCGTTAAAGACAAGCTGACACCAAGCTAAGATTTCTTTTTTTTTTTTTTTTGAGACAGAGTCTGGCTCTGTTGCCTGGGCTAGAGTGCCGTGCTGTCAGCCTAGCTCACAGCAACCTCAAACTCCTGGGCTCAAGAGATCCTCCTGCCTCAGCCTCCCAAGTAGCTGGGACTACAGGCATGCACCGCTAATTTTTTCTATTTTTAGTTGTTTGGCTAATTTCTATTTTTTTAGTAGAGACGGGATCTCGCTCTTGCTCAGGCTGGTCTCAAACTCCTGAGCTCAGAACGATCCACCCGCCTCAGCCTCCCAGAGTGCTAAGATTACAGGCATGAGCCACCGCGCCTGGCCCAAACTAAGATTTCATACTTCATTAAAACAAAAGAATTGCAAGCGCACTGAAGATGGTAATCTGCATACCGTAACTATATGAAATCACCACCCTGAATCACTTTAAAAGATACCGGATTAATTTAGTGCTTTCGTTAGGTCTAGGGGACCTGGGACACTTTAACCAGGACGCAGATGTGATGGGAAATGTGAATGGGTGGACATGGCACTTGGAAGCTGGCAGCCAGGAAGCAATAAGTACATTTTCATTGCTGCACAGTGAAGTTTGAACAGGACCACCCCCATCTGATCACCCTTTTCTGGATCTGATAATGCTCAATGAAGTCTAGGGTAGAAATAATTTTAATTGAAATTTTTTGATCTTGTCATAACACTACTTAATTGTAGTAAGATTTTTAAAACCCTTTGTGTGGGAGGAAACAAAAGGGAGAATTCTTTGTAGAGAGTGTTGCTATAAAACTCACCAGATTGCCCTATAATCCTGTGTTTATGTGTCTGTCTCCCCCACCAAACGAACCCTGCAGGCAGGGATCTCATGTTACTTTTCTCTGTCTCCTGAGTATCTGGTAGAAGTCTCAGCACACTGCAGTTTTTGCCACACGAATGGGCCCACCCAATAGGGTGGCGGGAGGGAAGAAAAATCAAATCAAATACCCTAGTATGCTTCTGGTTTATGTTTTCTTAATGTGAGACAATATAACATGGTTAGTTAATTTGTCACATTGTTAATTAATTCGAGTTAGACAGGCCTGAATTTTTGCCAATGTTTGCCAGTAAAATGATGATAATAATAGCAGCTGCCTCATGGGGTTAGTAAAAGGATTGCATGAGTTAATAGACATAAAGCAATTAGAACAGTGCTAGCCACAGTGAACATTGAGTGGATGGTAGCTATCATTGTTGTTGTTATTCATATAATTAACAAAATTAGCTTGGAGACAATTAGCCTATAATTATTGTACATATATTGATTACGTATGTATACATGCATACACATACATGCATCTAGGAATTATCAAATGTTTATATATGGTGGACATTTTTGAGTTTTAGCTGCCCATAGCCTATTTTCCTTTCTTCGGGTAGTATTGCCCTCATTTTTCTTTGGAGAGCCACTTTTCTCCCCACTCCCAATCCATGTGGTTTGGATGGGGCTAGCTTCCCTTCTCGGGGCCAAGAATGGGCCTGTGACCCAGATCTGGCCAGTCAGTGTGAGGGGCAAGGAGCACACAGATGAGTAAAGCTGTCCCTGCCCTCAGTGTTCCCCTCTACGAGGGGATCCAGACAGAGTAACTCCACTCCACAATGGCGCCACAGTGCGTGCTGTAACCGAGAGACTGAGCACAGCAAAAGAACGGAGACGGGGAGGATTGATTCCAATCCAGCGGTGTCTGGGAGAGAAGGGAGCATGGGCGCTTTCACCGAAAAATAATCTGCAGACATTTAGCAGTGCTTCTTCATCTGGGCTCTGGAAACCATTCACAGACACCTGTTCCAATTAGATTTCAGGCAGCCCCAGGTAGTGTATTCCTTTAATGAATGCCTGATGCTATCAAGCAGAATGACACGTGCCTCACTGCCTGCTGGGAGTTCGCACAGGCCTGCCTCATGGGCGTCTCCTTCCAGGGGCAGTCCAGGTACTGTGGGGGCTGGCATTTGGGGGAAGAGAAGCCCTATCGCTGATGTCCTACAGAGGGAGCACACAAGTGACTTTTGGCCCGGTCGTCCTGTTGTCTGAGGGTGTGCAGCGCCAGCTGGGTGGGGCTATGAAGCTTTCGTGTGTGCCACCGCTTGCTTTTGAGAGCAGCAGAAACACCAAGGGCGACCCACCCACAGCTCTGCTACTCAAAATGCCTCCTGTGACTTTGCTGCTTAAAGCCCTTCAGTTCCTCCTCATCTGCCCAGAATCAAGGCTAAGCCTTTTAATTTAGCACCCATGGAAGACTCTTTATGAGTGTTATCAAGCAGAGTTCTGCATGCTTGGGAAATAGATAAAACCTGCTCCCTATCCTTAAGTGAGAGACACTCAGTTCAGACTTGCAGGTAATGAAATTAAAATTTACTGACTTCCGGAACTGAAAATTCGAGGGGGTAGATTCAGGCATCGCTGGATCCAGTTCAGATTATTTTTAGAGTTGGGTTTCTTACCCTTTCCCAGCTATATTTTGTGTTGGTTTCCCTCTTGGGTAGGCTCTGCCCTAGTGATGAGCAGCCCCAATTGTTCCCCTTATGGAGGTTCCGAGCAGCTCCAAGTTTACTTCCTGCCAACTTCATGGGCAGAAGAAAAGATTCCTCCTTTTAAGCCATTGTTAGGAAAAAAAAATCCTAGATCTGACTGTTCTTGGCCAAACTGGATCACATGACCAGCCTAAAGCAATCATGAGTATGGAATGCACTGAGTGGCTCAAATCTGGGTCCGCTCTGGAGTGGGGATGGAATGGGCTCTACCAGAACCATGTGGACTAAGAGTCACAGGTGGGAGGAATTGCTTTTTCAAAGGGAATTCAGGGCACCATTACTAGAGGAAGCATGAGTGAATACCGGACAGGCGCAAACTACACAGACTAAAATCTAACCTTTATTCAGCTGTTGCAGTAAGTTCGTTGTCTGGTCATAACACAGAGTGCTCTATGTGGAGTCCAGAAAATGGTGTTGAAGGGCAAGACTTTGTAGAGTCTCTTCTACATTTCTCAGGGCACAGAATATTCTGATTTTTAGGATTGCTTTCTATTATCCAGAGAAAAACATATGTCCTTATTTACAGACTAGAGAAAGAAAAGTCACAAGATAACAGAAATATTTTTCAGGAAGATCCGACTCCATCTGCTCCAATAATTTGCTTAACCAGCAACTATCTGAACTATGAACTACAGTTTCGTCTCTGCAAAGTCCCATCTACCACGCCAGGAGGGAGACTCTAGCACAAGCGACCAAGACTGGACAGTTAACTTCCCAGGCTTAAATGAATGGTGTGGCATTCTGTCACATACATCTGTCCCTTATCATTTCCCTGAGCTTGCTCTCTGCAAAAAAGATAAAATCAGGTATTTGAACTTGGATAGACTCCTTGCCATGGGTTTTCAACAAGCAGAGATGATGCCTCAATAAGACAGGCTGGAGGAACCAGTCTCCCTCTTTGCTACTTGTTAGCTGCAACATTGCCCTTTCAGAGGCACAAGCAATAATTTCATGCCTGCATACTTGGCTTCCCATCTTGCTGTAATTTAACAAGTACTTTTCTTTTTTTTTTTTTTTTTTAGACAGAGTATCACTTTGTTGCCTAGCGTATAGTGCGGTGGGGTCAGCCTAGCTCACATCAACCTCAGCTTCTGGGCTCGAGCAATCCTACTGCCTCAGCCTCCTGAGTAGCTGGGACTACAGACATGCGCCACCATGCCCGGCTAATTTTTTCTATGTAGATTTTTAGTTGTCGAAATAATTTCTTTCTATTTTAAGTAGAGACAGGAGTCTCTTTCTTGCTCAGGCTGGTCTCAAACTCCTGACCTTGAGCGATCCACCCGCCTTGGTCTCCCTGAGTGCTAGGATTACAGGCGTGAGCCACCGCGCCTGGCCAGCAAGTACTTTTCTAAGTAGCTACCATGTATTCATGTTGGCCACCTGTGGTAGGTTGAATTATTATTGGTCCTAATTTTTTACCCCTCCATCTGTCCGCATCTCTTGCCTTGGACTTTGCAGGCAGGGACAGAAAGCACTTCTCCACCCCTTGACTTTGGGCTTGGCCATATGACTTCCTTTGACCAGCGGGATGTTACCAGATGTGACACAAACAGAGAGCTCTGCCTGTTTGTGCAGCTGGCTGTGCCTTCTTGTACCCGTGCTCTAATCATGAAAGGAATGTATCCTGTGTAGCCCATGGGTCCAAGGCCTTAATTCATCCCTCTGCCTGGAGGGAAATCTAGCTGTCCCCAACTGATATTAGTCTCAGCCGACCTGCTGGGACACAAAGGAGCATAAGTTATTTGGAAATTATTTCAAATGTAATCCAAAGAACATCTTTATCCAGATCTATCTATTGTTAACATTTTGCCCCATTTGCTGTCTTACTTGTACATTTTTAAGGGGGAAACGTTTAAGAGTAAGTTGCACATATCATGCAGTTTTATCCTAAACACACCAGTGTGTTTTGCCTAAGAATAAAGACATTCTCCTTCGCAGTCACAGAGCAGTTGTTAACTTCAAGAAATTTCACATTGACATAATATATTTATCTAATCTACCATTCATGTTCCAATTTTATCAACTGACCCAATAATGTCCTTGATAGAGTCATGTCTCTTTAGTCTCCTGGAATCTGAAACAGTTCTCCAGCTGTTCTTTAACTTTACTGGCATTTCACTGACACTTTAAAAAATATAGCCCCTTCCCTCTTTCTATTATAGAACGTCCCTCCGTTTGGATTTGACTGATCCTGCCTCACGCTTCCATTCAAGTTCTGCCTCCCCCGTCCCAACACTGCACAAGCGGTGACGTGTCGTTCCAGGGAATCCCATTCGGAGGCACAGCATGTCCATTGTCCCCACTTCGGGGATGGTAATTTTGATCATTTGGTCAAGGTGTTGGCCATTCTTTTTCCAGGATATAGTTACTATTTTTTCTCCTGAAACAGCAATCAGTGAGGAGATATTTTAAAACATTGCAAACATCCAGCTCCACATCAAAATTTCCTTCATATATTTAGCACCCATTGATGACTTTTGCCTGAACCAATCTTTCCTGTTATAGTTGGAAAATAATGATTTTCTAACTCCAGCACTTCCTCCGTATTTACCAGTCAGCACTCAGCATCTTACTGTAAGCAAGAGCCTGCCCTGCTCTCCCACTCAGCTCACTATTTATGATTTGCATGGGCTCATGGATTCCTATTATTTTCACTGATTTATAATGCATTATTGCCCTTAATTATTTTGTGCTCAAATTGTCCCAGATTTCACCAATGAGAGCCCCTTCAAGCTGGCTCCTGTGCCTTTGTGACATATCCCCATGATTCTTCTTAGTACTTCCTTGTTTTATGGCATTGCTCCAGGCTCATCTTGTACTTTTCCTCCTTCAACCGTGGAATCTGCCACTTCTACAACGAGCCTTGGTGCCTTGTAGTGGAGAATGGTATCAGAGACCAAGATCCGGGTGCCAGGTTCATTTGTTACTATTTTGCTTCTAGCCACATACACGCCTAATAATCTGCCCTCTTACATATATAAAAATATACTTATATATGTGAACATACATATATATGTTCACATATATGTTCACATATGTGTATGCAAGGATATATGCATGTAAACACACACGAATATATATACACACATCCTTATACATATTCTGGAAATTAAAATATTCCAGTCCATCGTCACAGGGCTCTCCTGGGCCTTCTCCCCATGTTTCCATCTCCTTTTTTCCACAGTGAGAACTCTGGCCCCCAATAGTATCAACATATCTACTCATTTGCTCAATCCTATAATATATCTAAGATAGCTTCTGAATTGTTTTGCCCATATCAGTACAAAAATCAAATCTAATAAAAAAGGATTCAGGATTTGCTTGCAATTTGCCCCCCAACCCCAAACCTGAGCAAAACCGAAGACATACATGCAAATAGTGGCTCGTGAGTTACTTGGATTAGCTCTTTTCTTTCCTTCAGTGTTGGAAATGCTATTAAATCCATTTGTTTTAGTTTGCTTTCAGCTTTAGGTGTTTTTGATCTCCTCGTCCTTGTTAATTTGATTTGATTTTTTGGCTACATAGAGCATTAGCATACGTCCAAAAGAAAAACCGTACAAAAAAGTATAGTCAGGGAAAGTAGTTCCTGCTGCTCATTTCCTATCCCCAATGCCCAACAGATTATAGATAACCACCTTCGCTGTTTTCTATTATAGCCTTTCTATGTTTCTTTTAGGACAGATAAACAGATGTAGTTCTGTTTTCTTATTTGCCCTCTTTATGTGCATTTTACCTTTTTCACTTCACGAAGTATCTTGGAAGCAGGCACTCCATGTCAATACATGAGATTGTCCTCATTCCTTTTGCAACTGCAGAGTATCCATTCTACGTATCATAGTTTACTCAACCTATTTCCTATATTTAGACATTCAGGTCACTTTTAGCATTTTGCAATTACAAATAGTGTAGCAAAGAAAAACCTCCTGCGTATGTATTTTTCTACTGTTGGAGGTGTATCTTCAGGGTAAATCATGGTAAGTGGGAATGTCAGGTTAAAGGGTACATGCGTATGTGGTTTTGTTAGGTATTACCAAATTCCGCTCTCTAGTGATTGTGCAATTTGCATTCCCACCAACAATATATAAGAGTGCTTGTTTCCCCCGTGGCCTCACCAAGAGAGTGAACTGTCAAGGTTTTTAATTTTTGCCAAGTTGGCAGGTCAGAAATATCTCAGTGTGGTTTTTTTTAAAGGGGTTTTATTGGATATAATTTACATGCCACAAAATTCAACCATTTAAAGTGTGCAATGCAATATTTTTGGATAGCCTCCCTGCCATGGTTTTTCAACAAGCAGAGATGATGCCTCAATAAGACAGGCTGGAGGAAACCAGTCTTCCTCTTTGCTACTTGTTAGCTACAACATTGCCCTTTCAGAGGCAAAAGCAATATTTTCATGCCTACATACTTGGCTTCCTGGCTTGCTATAATTTAACAAGTACTTTTTTTTTTAAATTTTTACATAGGTATGCATCACTATAATCTAATTTTAGAATATTTTCATCACCCCCAAAAGAAACCTCATACCCAGTAGCATACTTGTCCCCTCTTCTACCTCAGCACTAATCTACTTTCTGGTAGTATAGATTTGCCAATTTTGGACATTTCGTACAAATGGAATCATACAATAGGTAGTCTTTTTTGGTTGACTTTTCTCACTTAGCATGTGATATTTTCAAGGTTGCTTCATGTTATATCATGCGTCAATACTTCATTTCTTTTTATGCCTGAATAATATTCCACTGTATGCATTTACAGCATTTTGTTTATCCTTTCATCAGTTGATGGCATTTGGGTTGTTTCTACTTATTGGTTATTATGAATAAAACTGCTATGAATATTCATGTACAGGTTTCACGTGGGCACATGTTTTCAATTGCTTGGGTATATATCTTGGAGTGGAATTAGTGGGTCATATGGTACCTATATATTTAACTTCTTGAGGAACTGCCAAACTGTTTTCCAAAGAAGCTATATCATTTTACGTTACTACCAGCAACGTATGAGGGTCCTAATTTCTCCAGATCCTTACCAACACTTGTATTGACTGGATTTTTTTTGTTTGTTTGTTTTATCTTTTTTAGAGATGGGGGTCTCTATGTTGCCCAGGCTAGATTCGAATTCCTGGATTCAAGTGATCCTCCCATCTTAGCCTCCTGAGTAGCTGGGACTACAGACCTGCGCCATTATGCCCAGCTCATGGGTTTTTTGAAGCCAGCCACCATATTGCAGATGAAGTGGTATTTCATTGTGGTTTTTATTTGCATTTCTCTAATGACTAGTAATGTTGAATAATTTTTCATGTACTAATTGGCCATTCATCTTCTTTGGAGAAGGTCTATTCCAGTCCTTTGATATTTTAATTGAGTTATTTTGCATTTTGTTCTTGAGTTGTAGGAATTTTTAAATACATTCTGGAGAGTAAACCCTTAACAGATATGATTTCCAAGTATTTTCTCCCATTCTGTGTGTTGTCCTTTCACTTTCTTGATGGTGTCATTTTCAGCACAAGTTTTAATTTTGATGAAATGTAGTTTATTTTTTTTATTGCTTGTGCTTTTGATGTCATATCTAAGAAATCATTACTTAACACTGCGTCATAGGCCAGGTGCGGTGGCTCACGCCTGTAATGCTGGCACTCTGGGATGCTGAGGCGGCAGGATCGCTTAAGGTCGGGAGTTTGAGACCAGCCTGAGCAAGAGCGAGACCCCGTCTCTACTAAAAATAGAAAGAAATTAGTGGGACAACTAAAAAAATATATAGAAAAAATTAGCCAGGCATGGTGGCACATGCCTGTAGTCCCAGCTACTCAGGAGGCTGAGGCAGGAGGATCACTTGAGGCCAGGAGTGTGAGGTTGCTGTGAGCTAGGCTGATGCCACGGCACTCCACCCTGGGCATCAGAATTGAGACTTTGTCTCAAAAAAAAAAAAAAATTAAAAAAAAAGTACACAGAGGACAAATGTATATAAATGTTTTTCTGAAAATCATCCAAATGTCTATTAGACAGGTTCAGACACAGGGACATTTTGGATTTGATTTGAAATCTCCACCAAAGAAATATGCTTTTTTTCATCTCTCTGAGAAATTGATTGATGACTGTCCCAGAAGTGAAGCATTTGGGGGCTTCTGCTAGTAGGAAAACATTCTAGGCCAAAGGCAGAGCATCCATCAGACGGCTGGTATAAAAATGGATAATTTCTTTTCCAATGGCCTGGCTATTTATGATAAAGGCAGACATTTTGGGGCACGAGTTTCTTTAGCTTGGCACCCCTCAATTTTGTTTTAAAGTATGTACAAGGAAGTCCTCTTGGTCCCTGCAGTTGTTGTAGCTATAGAGACATATGCCTGTTTGCCTTTTGTAAGGAGTTTCCCCATTCTGACCACTGTAACCCTAAGTTACCTTTGGTAAGGCTCACCTATTCCTCTAGAAAAGCACAGGTTCTGTGTCCATAGTTCTTACACATGAAATTGACTTGAGTTCCAAATGGAGGAATCTTAGACTCCTTGGATCCAGAATGACCCAAGATCTCCCATCTTTTAGTAACCTTGCCTACCTACTGAACCCAGTCTAGTTTCTGTCCGAGCCAGTTAGATACCTGAAGCCTCCCTATAGGATGCAAGCCTGTTTCTGTCATGACGTCCAAACTCATTCCAGATAAAAAAATGCTCAAATAAGCTGGGAGACTTCAAAACGCAAGATTGGGGAGCTCAGAATCCAAGAAAGAACTCGCTCACGATCCCAGGTGCTTTTCAACTAATGGCGCTAGGACAACTGGATATCCACATGAAAAGGAATGAAGTTGGATTCTTGTCTCACATTATTATAAAAATTAATTCAAAATGAATCAAAGACCTAAATGTAAGAGCCAAAACTATAAAACTCTTAAAAGAAAACATAGGAGTAAGTCTTTATGACACAGTGTTTGTTTTTTTTTTTTTGAGACAGAGTCTCTCTCTGTTGCCCAGGCTAGAGTGCCGCGGCGTCAGCCTAGCTCACAGCAACCTCAAACTCCTGGCCTCAAGTGATCCTCCTGCCTCAGCCTCTCAAGTAGCTTGTATTACAAGCACGTACCACCACGCCTGGCTAATTTTTTTTTTTCTATTTTCAGTAGAGACAGGGTCTAGTTCTTGCTCAGGCTGGTCTCAAACTCCTGACCTCATGCGATCCTCCCACCTCAGCCTCCCAGAGTGCTAGAATTACAGGTGTGAGCCACGGCGCCTGGCTGAGATGGTTAGAATTTTCAAAAAAATGATAATTCAAGAAATTGTTAGTAGCAACAATAAACTCAACAGACAACTTAATTTGTGATAAAATTTAAAATATATTAACAAAGAGGAAATAATTAAACCTGTTTTAGAAGGTGGAGGGAATAGGATTTAATATC
>CAUYSK010027946.1:0-27696 GCA_963575035.1 Avahi laniger
ATATATATTTTTAGCTGTTCAATTAATTTCTTTCTATTTTTGGTAGAGACGGGGTCTCGCTCTTGCTCAGGCTGGTCTCGAACTCCTGAGCTCAGAACGATCCGCCCGCCTCGGCCTCCCAGAGTGCTAGGATTACAGGCGTGAGCCACCACGCCTGGCCTC
Organism: Avahi laniger; assembly: GCA_963575035.1. Lineage (NCBI taxonomy): Eukaryota > Metazoa > Chordata > Mammalia > Primates > Indriidae > Avahi > Avahi laniger. The sequence goes on from CAUYSK010027946.1 coordinate 163, forward strand.
TGTTACAAAATTTGTCAGATGATGATGGCTTGATGATGGCTAGTCTTTTCTGGTGTTATGTCTACTTAAAAGCAGTTTCCCAAATCTCTTTGGCAACCACACCCTTAAAGTTTCACTAAGTTAAATTAAACAATGCATAGTCATTAAACATCTAAATCATTTACAAATAAGGTAAAAATATCAAAATATTAATTGTTAAACATAAGCTTATCTAACTTTTCGCTTATGACAAAAGAACTAAAGCTATTTGGGTCTGTTAGTAAACATGTCCTATGCCACACTGAAAAACTGTACTATGAAAAAGAATATGCTTCTGTAAATTATGAAAAGGTATATTTACAGAATTGCCAGTCTATAGAATGTTGGTGTGACAATGTATAATTGCTTATTTCCTAGTTTTCACTAGAAATCAAAGTTACTAAAAGTCAGTAATTCTAACTAACATTTAAAACTACTAAAAAATAATAAGAGAAGTAATTCTGTATGTGAGGAAGGTAAGACATGTTTTTGGTAAGTGAAGCTATGATGTATAAAGGGTATGTTTTTTGTTATGGGAAAAAGAGTAATTTTTGTCCTAAAGTAGAGTTGTTCCACATTAGGAAAGAGGAAGAGTATAGGACAAAATATAAATGGATGTAAGAAAGCTGTAGAAGGTTTGTGGAAAAGGAATTTAGAAAAAGAATTTGACGTATGGTCAAGTTGGCTAATATTTGAATGGGTTTATATATGTTATTAAAAGAATGATGAGTCTTATCAAAAGTACATTGGTACAAAGTTTTTCCTGGAGTATTGGTTTTCTCTTAATGAGAGATTGTGAAAGATTTTTCTTTATGTTTTAAGTAATCCCACTAGGAATTACTAGGAAACCAAGATTTTGTGCTTTATCAAGATAATAATTTCCTGTGCTTCATGTTGTCTTTAATTAGCTCTTTGAATACTTAAGAAAACTGAGCCTTCTCAATATTAAAAAAAACTAAGGTTTTTTCCTACAGCAATGTAACCTTCTGTATTTGCCTTTGAAGACTTTTAATTATCACTCTGGCTAAATGAGTAAGTATTGGTCCAGTGAGCTGTGATCCTATCAGTCAAGTGTTTTAAACCATTTGATATTTTTGACAAATTTCCTAGAATCAAATCCTAAATTAAGTCTTTTTCACCTCAAACTAACTTTGTAAGTTTCCAGAGGACCCTTTGAATACAGCAAAATAATTTCTCTCTTTCCCTTAAAAGAGATGTAAACTGAGTAGGCTTGTCTGATATGTTAAATTGCATGGGAAACACTGTCAAATAAAGGTGATGTTTAACCTTCTTAGATTATATTTGTAGGGTATATGTAATTGATATAAGTATTCAAGAAATTGTATGAAATTCCTAAAAATCTGATATGTTCTCCTAGAATGTTATCAGTCATACTTTAATTTAATTATGTTAAAAAATGTTCTATGCTGTGGAAACAGTCAAATTTCCTTATCAATTGCATCATTAAAAGTCTAATTTAGGCCAGAAGTGGTGTCTGACTGCTGTAATCCTAACACTTTGAGAAGCCTAGGTGGGAGGGTTGCTTGAGCTCAGGAGTTTGAGCAGAAGCAAGACTCCGTCTCTACAAAGAATAGAAAATCTAGCCAGGTGTGGTGGCACGTGCCTGTAATCCTAGCTACCTGGGAGGCTGAAGCAAGAGGATCACTATAGCCTAAGAATTTGAGGTTGCAGTGAGCTATGATGATGCCACTGCACTCTAGCCCGGGCAACAGAGTGAGACTCTATCTCAAACAAAATTAAAAAAAAAAGAAAAGAAAAATTATCTTCTATGAAACCAATCCCTGGTGCCAAAAGTGTTCGGGACCACTGGCCTAGAGGATTGGAACTTCCAGCCTCCACCATCAAACTACAGAAGAGGGTGGGGGAGGAAGCCAGAGATTAAACTCTATAAAAACTCTTAAGTAAGGAGATTTGATGTGAACGCATCCATGCGTGGGGAGGGCAGAACATCCCAACCCTAGGGGACAGAAGCTCATGGGCTTAGGACCCTTCCAGACCTTACCCTGTGTATCTCTTTGTATCCTTTACAATATCTTTTATAATAAACTGGTAAATCTAAGTAAAGTGTTTCTCTGAGTTCTGTGAATCACTCTAGGAAATTAATCAAACTCGAGGAGGGTGTTGTGGAAACTCCAATTTATAGCTGGTCAGTCAGAAAGTATTTGGAGAGTTGGAGAATGGCATGGGGTGGAAAATACCAACACATTTGCTATCAGAAGTGTTTGTGAGAGTGTAGAAAAATAGAGTGTGTTTTCCCACCCAGAAAATTATAAATGCACTAGGTTAACTTCTAAAGAGTTCTTTGGAGGATAAGTCAAAAAGTAGTGGCTTAGAATGACTAAGATTTTTTTTTTCTTTTTCTTTTTTTTTCTAAAATTACATCCTGCACTCCTTTTTAAGAAGACTAAGATTTTTTAAAAGATCTATTCCAAGGGAAGAAAATAGCTATTTTGAGGTATCTGAACTTCAGAGTAAGATTTTTTAAAAATTCTATCCCAACATTTTCACTACATAAAAAGCACTTATTGTTGAACTAAATTACTATCTGTGGGACTTGTTCATGGCATGAAAAGATATGCCAAAAAAAAATTCAGTGATTAATATAATTAGTTTTTAATTGTTTGGCTCTCTTAGCTACCAGTTATGGTAGTTATCTGAACAGAGGAAGTGTTTTTTTCTCAAGACAGTAGTGATTTGATGTCACCTAATACCTCTGAAAATAGGTTCGTTAATTGCCTTTGAAGCTGGGGGAGTCTCTGTATTTAAATTTATGGGCTTGAGGTAGAGGATATTCATATAGACTAGTCACCTATCAGGACACACGCTATTGGGGCTAAGAGAAAATGAGGTTCCTTCAATATCTCAGGAAATTTCCAAACCAGACTGTATAGTAAGGATAGTTTTAAGCAATACCAAATATTTCTTGCTGTGGGAGTAATATTACTTGAACTTTGTATATAAAATACATTTGACTCCTTACTCTACAGGCTTCATGACTGTTTTTTAGTTCTCACTTCACATTAAACTTGTGGATAAAAAATACATTCTTCTAGTGTTGAATAAATTTAATGTAGTAAAAACAGATTAATCTTTTATATTATTTTATACCTGTAGTATAAGTAACAGAAGTCATTCTCTTCATTTTAAATATATGGTTCTCTTGAGCCTTTTTTTGGACAAAGTATACAATTTTGATAATAAATGCTTACAGCACTTACCATAATTAAGCAGAAAGGAACAATGATTTTATTAATTGTATTTTATTGGAATATCTCCCATGAGAAAAGGTTGTAAATTTTTTATAGGTTATTAACTTGGGGGGACATGAATACCCTTACTTAACATGTACTATTTTTGTTACTGTGTGGTAGGACATCTTGACAAAGCGAACAACTTAAAAATCATTTAAGAAAAACCTGGAATACTCACATATCAATATGAGTACTGATTCCAACCCACCAGAATTAACACCTCCAATAAAGTCCTATTAATTAAGTTCTTGGATAAAATAAGAGAACTTTGGAGATTTCTAGGAAAATTAACTGAAAACAAACATATTCTGCCCTAGAATATAAGAACATACTAATAACTATTTCCTATGCTTACTACTTAATGTATCTCACAATAGGCAAACTGCAAAAAATTAATGAAACACAAACTGATTATGATTAGGCAGTAAATGACCAAGGTAAGGACCTGGTCTATGTAATAAAAGTTGGCAGTGATCCTATCATTAAAATAATAATTATCCACTACAATTTAGCATTGTCTAAGGAATCCAGAAGTGTTTAAAGATAAAATGTGCTGAGAAATATGCAGCCAAAATGCCGAAAAATTTACTGCGTTGAGTTAGCCTTCTCTATTAATTAAGGGAAATTTCTTTTTCTATTTTTAACCAATTTTGAAATGAAGATTTTATTTACTAGCAAATATTCTCTATAAAAACAGTTGAGTAAATACTGTCTTTCAATTGAAAATGTTCCCCTAAATTTCTTATAATGAAAATCACCAAAAATAGAATATAATAAGAAAGAATAATCACTAATTATTATCAACTTACAGTAAGGAAGAGTTGGATGAGAAGTCATTCTTCTAACATTATTAATGGCTTTCTTAATCATCTGGTGAAAAAAGAAAAATTATTTTATAATCACAATAAAAAGAAGGATTAAAAATTTGAATTGTGACAGGAAATTCAGATGTTTATTTATTTAGTTTTATGTCATTTCATAACTATCATTATGGGTACTAAAAATATAATACACATGACAACAGAACTTTAATAGTGCAGCTTTTAAAGTGTACATATGTTTTCTGCATTATTGACTAAGATATAAGAACAAATTCTCCTCAAGAATTTAGTCTTCCCTCTACTGCCAATTCTTTTCTGATCCCACTAAATTTACTGTAATAATCCTGAATAGTATAAGGTTAAAAAGACATAAGCATGTGAAAATAAAGGAGAAAATAAAAAATTGAATATATTTTTAATTGATAGTTTGGAACTATTTATTTCCTCGTTTTTAAGTCATACTTTGAATAATTTAACTAGCCTGTCCAATAAGAGTAAAACAAATACACAAAATTAATGGGAAAATTTAAATTTATAGAACATTTCCTATTTATACAGCACCATAATTACAGTTGTATGTTATCCTAAGTTTGTAGATCAGTCTCAGGTAAATTTTGTTGTTATTCTTTTGGATTTTAAATTGTTCAGTCAGCCTAAGTTGTAGAGAAGATGGGCAGTTGGTAGGGAGGAAAGAGAGTAGGCCAGAGCACTAGTGAGGGATAGAAAAACTGAAAGATACACATCGATGTCGCTTCTCCAAAATGGCAGAAGCTGCTCATGACAAGTATTCTTTTCGTCATTAGTATTTGTCATTTGAAAAAATGATAGTATTAAGAAAGAAAATATAAAAACCTGCTGAATATTACTTTTGTTTATTAAACTTCATGTTTAAATCCCATGTTCATCTTAAAAAAATGCCTAAAGCTTTTTTACTTGCTTTTTTTTCTGATTAATATATCCAAGGAGAACCATGAGTCAAAAAATAGAAACACAGGTTAAAAAAAGTTTCTGAAAGCGTATGTGGAACATTAGACAAAGAAGTCATTAACTACTTTAGAAGATCCATTTAAAAAAGAATAACCTTATTCTATTGGTTATCTTTTTCTCCAGGGTAGAGTGAGGCCATCCTAATATATGTTCTCAAATTACAATTACTCCAACTAAAAAGCTGTTTTTCTAAGATTTGGATAGGAAGAAAATTCAGTCCTAAAAGGAATGCCGAAGGTCGATTTCAATATTATAATGCTTTGGAGTATAAATAAATTTTTCTGAACACCTACTATATGTCCAGTACCATTCTAGCTAGGGATCATCAATCTACAAGGCAGGCAGAATCCAAGATATCTAAGAGCTTACATTCCAGAGGGGTATAAAAAACCCAACTAAATAATGAACAGATAATTTCAATAACTGGTATGTGCTATAAAGATGATATAATGAGGGAGGGGGAGAAAAAAGATGATAAAATGAGATAATAAGATATAAGGCGAGTAGGAGTGAAATGGGTAGGGGCAAATGCCTTCATTAGGGAAGCCAGGGAAATCCCTGGGCATCTGAGTTGAGATGAGAATGGTAAAAGAGAGGCAAAGAGCATTTTAAGCAGAAGGCAAGGCAAAGGCTCTAACATGGCAATGAGCTTGATATGTTCAAGACACAGAAAAAGAATCAAATAGAGAAGAAGAGAGATGAGGCTCCAGAGGCAGGCAGGGGTTAAATCTTGCAGAGCCTTAGAGACCATACATTAGTGATTTGGTTTTTTACAGTCATATTGGGAAATCTGAAATTTTTAAGGAGGGGAATAACAATCTGAATGATGTTTTAGAAAAGAGTAACTGGCTGCTGTGTAGAAGACAGGGAGCAAGAGACCAGCAAGAAAGCTGTTACATGTAGTCTCTGAAACCAGAGTTTAAAAAAAGGGTCTATTATTTATACTCATATCTTTTGTATATTCTCTTTAAGTTCCTTTTAAATAATTACAATAATGAATTTTCATTTCACTTGAATAATTCCTGGATTGCTTTTCAAATTCAATTTAATCCTTAAAATACTGCTACCTGAAATCATGAAACTAAGGGGAAGGAAGAGAAGGCTTTAAAACAATATCTACCACAAATTCAACACAGTGACCGGAGTTGAATCACTTGACCTTTCTAGATCTCAAGCTTCATCTGAAGAATGATTAAGTAGGAGTAAACAACAGCTGCAATAGATATTTCAAGAGAATTATAAGGTTTATGACCTATAAAGGAATTGCATTAAGTAAAAAAATTATAAGGTATTATTAAAGATGACTGAGCCTTTACTTGAATAATTACTCATACTAATTAATGAAAAATAATTTATTTTTGGCCAAAGTTAGCACTCTACAGGCCTTCTGAAATTTTTACAAACCCTACCACCTAGAAAGCCATTGAAAGAGTTCATGGTACTGGGTTTCTTTGATTCTATGTATAAATTCCTACACCGTAAGCATCAATAAAGGAAACTTTTGGAAATATAAATATGGATTACACCTTAGGTAATTAGGGTTCAAAGAGCTCCTCCATCACTACAGAAAAATTGTTTCAGTTCATCTATATATTATATTTTGCTTAATTTTTAAAAAATTTACATTGTTTTTGCTAAAAAAGAATAATATATTTGTCTCAGCATTAAAAAATAAAAGTCATACTTAATGTGGACACAGTTGTTAACTGATATCCAAAAAAAGATATTATTAGACCAGGAGTTAGCAAATCTGCTTTTATAAAGGACTGGACAGTGTCTTGGGCTTTATGGGCATATGGTGTCTGCTGCAGATTCTCAATTCTGCCACTGTAGCATGAATGCAGCCACAGACAAAATACAAACCAATGAATATGGCTGTGTTCCTATAAAACTTTATTTATAAATAGACACTGAAATTGCATTTCATGTAATTTTCATGTTCCAAAAAATACTACGATTTTTTTTTTTTTTTTTTTGAGACAATCTCATGCTGTTGCCCAGGCTAGAGTACTGCGATGTCAGCCCAGCTCACTGCGGTATCAAATTCCTGGGCTCAAGTGATCCTCCTACCTCAGCCTCCTGAGTAGTTGGGACTACAGATACAGGTCACACCTGGATAATTTTTCCATTTGTAGTAGAGACGGGGTCTCGCTCTTGGTCAGGCTGGTCTCGAACTCCTGAGCTCAAATGATCCTCCTGCCTCGGCCTCCCAGAGTGCTAGGATTACAGACGTGAGCTACTGTGCCTGGCCTTTGTTCCTCTTTCAAATGAAAACATACTATTCTCCATGATCAAAATTTACAATTTTCAGTAAGTAAGACTTACTAAAAATTTAGTAATTAAAAAAATGATATAAATCATTGTTTATCCTAATCTTTTTACCTAGAGGGAAAAATAGAACAGTTAGACACAAACTTAAATATTTTTACATACCACAGATGCTCCTCTGCCAGTCTGTGTACTACCAAGCCATGGCATGTTTATTGGAGTCCCAGGATTGCTATGTGTATATGGGGTTGTTCCTTGTACAGCTGTTAAATCATCACGAGCATGTATAACCAAGAAATCTTCTGATCTGCAAAGGAATGTCAACCAGAACGAAAACAACCCATCAGTTCCTTATTTCTTTTTTACACTCGAAAGCTGCAACATTTGAATTTACATTTTCCTTTAAAATTAATATTCTTCAGCTCTTACTTTTAAATCACAGACAATGACTTCATACTTGAACAATTTTCATTCCTTTCGCTTACTCTCTTCTGACTCTCAATTCCCCTTAAAGTGCCTGCCTCCCCTAGCTTACCCTTAGCACATCAGCTTCCATTCTGCTTATAATTTAAGAGTATCCCTTTAAAAAATCTTTTGAAAGTTATACAGCGGATATAACCATTTGTATTGTGATATTACTGAATAAAAACAAAGTGTAAGGGTACCCTTTGGTTTCCATTTCTATATCATCATCTACCCAAGTATAGATCTGTGTAGCAAGAATTCCAGAAACATCTAATTCTTGAACATCATGGCTGGAAGCGATTGCTATGCAGTTTCTATTTGCCTGAAAAATAAATCATACAATAATTTTTAAATAAATAACAAAAACAGGTATACTAGCTACTTTTGAAAAGAACAATTACAAAATAACCTCTAGAAATGATAAGTACAGAATATATAGCATTCTTACAAATAAATATTTTAAATTAATTTTATCAATTAAATTTTTAGTGAAATAATCATAAGCTTGAGCTTGGAGACATGTTTATGTTCTAAGAAAAGTATAGCTAACAGAAATCCAACTATAAACGGCAATACATGTACCACTTTATCTCTTCTCCCAGCACTGTCTCTCTAGTCTGCTAGAATGCTATGATCTCCCTAAGGTTTGCACAACTCAGAAATGGGGAGGAAGGTGCTAAAGAAGATAGGAGCCCTGGAAGGTAGAGAAAGGTGAGGAAGGTAAGAAACTCCAAAGTAATGGCATAATTGTTAATTATTAAAATAAAATAATATCACTTTCTCCTAAAGCCTTCCAATCTTAGGCAAGAAAAATAGAAGTGGGAAAGACTCACAGAGAAAAGGTGTAGGGGCAGAAAAATAGTGGGAGAAGTATGCCAGAAGAAATCATAAATGAAAAGTTGGTCAGATTAAAAGACATAAATGTTTAAATGTCTGTGAATTAAAAATGCACATCTCTGAAAACAGAAAACAGGAAGAAATAACAGCAAAGAAAAAATAGGATTAATATTACCAGTATGTGAAATTCTAATAGAAACTAATAAGAAAAAGCTGAAGCCCAGAGATAAAAGGAAAAAGGATATAACTAGACTGCTGTGATATAATTCTTCATGGGTCTCTCCAATTTTGCATGTCTTGAGAGTCACTGATTGCCCTTTGTTCTGCATAATCATTTTCAGGATGTTTGTATAACTATAGTATCCATCTCCAGAGAAAATGGCAGGTATGCTTACTGTCCATTAGAAAAGAATTAGGTTCCCCAAACTCGGTGATCCTCTCCTGTAATGTACCTATTGTGTATGCAGGTATCATCTGGCCTTCTTCCTGTCACTCTGCAGGAATTGTAGTTCAGAGAACCAGTGTAAAATGCTGATTTTCTGGCTACTGCTCTTGCTATTAGAAATAAACCGTCCTTTGTCTCTGATCCAGCAGTCTTGTGTCTTCTTACAGCACCCATTAAACTGTGAAAGCTAACTTCTTAGATTGAATTTAAGGTAAAATCTCAGACCCTTCACAGTTCTTGACAGAGACAGTTCCCAACTAAACAAATGTGAAAAAGTACAACTTCATCTCTGTTTTTTTTTGGAGACAGAGTCTCGCTCTGTTGCCCAGGCTAGAGTGCCGTGGTGTCAGCCTAGCTCACGGCAACCTCAAACTCCTGGGCTCAAGCGATCCTTCTGCCTCAGCCTCCAGAGTAGGTGGGACTACAGGTATGCGCCACCATCCCCGGCTAAAAAGTACAATCTCAATGGCATTTTTAACAATTGCAATTAACAGCCTGGGCAACAGTGAGATCTCTTTGGGACTGATTTTTTTTTTTTTTTTTTGAGACAGAGTCTCCCTCTTTTGCCCAGGCTAGAGTGAGTGCCGTGGCATCAGCCTAGCTCACAGCAACCTCAAACTCCTGGGCTCAAGCAATCCTTCTGCCTCAGCCTCTCGAGTAGCTGGGACTACAGGCATGTGCCACCGTGCCCGGCTAATTTTTTCTATATATTTTTAGTTGTCCGATTAATTTCTTTGTATTTTTAGTAGAGATGGGGTCTCGCTCTTGCTCAGGCTGGGCTCGAACTCCTGAGCTCAAACAATCCGCCCGCCTTGGCCTCCCAGAGTGGGACTGATTTTAAGTCAGCTACTGGAAAATCTTAGGCCACACACAGGGGCTCACATGTGTAATCCTAGGACTCTAGGAGGCTAAGATGGGAGGACTGCTTGAGCTCAGGAATTTGAGACCAGCCCGAACAAGAGCAAGACCCTATCTCTACTAAAAATAGTAAAATTAGCTGGGCATTATGGCCCATGTCTGCAGTCCCAGCTACTCGGAAGGCTGAGTTTGAGGCAGGAGAATCGCTTGAGTCCACGAGTTTGAGGTTGCAATGAGCTATGATGATGCCACTGCTCTTTAACCCAGGCGACAGAGTGAGACTCTGTCTCAAAAAAAAAAAAAAAAAAAAAATTAAAGAAAAGGGTATTTCTCAGCTACAAATTTAGCAAGGATATAACAAATACCAAATCTAGGGAAATAAATATTGAACAGGCATACTCAGACACAGTGAACTGAAGACTTTATATATGTGGATAACTGTTACTAGTTATTTATATATATCCCCCCAAAAGAAAAAATAATAGTGTTTTTTGGTAGCACAGAATATTTAAAATCGTATTTTCTTTGGGGGAAGGCAGGTAATATAGGGTATAGACAATAATTTTGTAGTTGACATGTATATACCATGCTATATAGATATAACAACTGGCTAGGGGGCTGATTCCAGATTTGCCTGCCTCAAACTAAATCAGTTGTTGTTCAAGGGTGTCTATAAGGGAAATGAAATAAAGGATACAGGGAGATATGAGAACAAATAAAAAAGAAACTATCTAGGAAGAATCAAAGAGAAGACAGATATAGCACAGGAAGATGGAGAATCAACTGGTAAAGGGGTAATTTCTTTGTATATGATATTTCCTGGTATATCACAGAATATACATCTGAAGAACATCTTAAAATTATTTTAAAATTAGGAACACATGAAAATCATATATATGTATTTCCCTTAAGTATACTTTAGGAATACATGAAAAAAGATACATATATCCTTGAAGTTAATGGAAAGAAAAGGAAACAAAAGACTAACCAGAAGTCACTAGAAATTATAAGGTAAGGCAATTAGGGGAGATAGTAGGGGAAAATGACTAAGACAAATTTTAACCTTGGACTACTGTATCTAAGGCCACCTCTTCTATGAGGAGCTTATAGACATCTATAAGGAGGATGTTAAGTAGAAATCAAAGAAATACAAAGAAAATACACTAGTTGGGCAGCTACTGGAAGTTTAAGTAAAAAGGGAGAATTTTTGAGTAACATATAAGTTTAAACTTTATCAAATATTAGGAATCACATTCAACATGTTCATAAGGAACATAAAAAACTTTTTCTGTGAGTTAACTGCTATAATATATTGCATAAATTCTAAAGCTATTGCATAAATACTTGATACTTCTGTGTAGTAACAAAGCATTATATATTTATCAGCTATACATTCAAAGTCATATAAGAAAATCACATTGTCCAATAAAATAATTCATTTGTAAAATAAAAAAAATTTATTCAAATTACAACTTAAGGAATGGGAAGTAGCTTTGGGAAAGAGAAATACTAATCCTGAATAAACTAATAAAATAGAAGATATTCTTCAACTATGATAGTTAATAGCCAAACAAATGTAAAATATCTATGTACTTACTTTATTAACAGCGAAGGCAGTAATGATATCAGATTCCTTATGAATAATTCTTGCTTTACCTCCAGGATATCCCAAATCTGCTTCTATCTAAATGGAAGGAAATAAAATATAAGAATATACTGATTTTAGTAATAGAACAAATAATATATATCAATCATTTAGTACTTGCATAACATATTAAGAAACTTTTTAGTTATTTCAATTCTAGAGATACTATTATATATGCTAATTATCTCTAAAACAAAATGTATTTGAGAAGAACTTAAAATTTTTTCAAACTTGCTTTTTCATATATAAAAAGACAGCTGATAACAATATACAGCTTCATTAACTGGTTATCCTACTCAGCTAAACTGGATTAACTTTAAAGGATCAAGACATTCTAATTATTAAAGTAAGACTTATTTATCAAGTTTCTTAGTATTATAATTCTTTAATAATATCTTATAAATATTAAAAGGTCAGATGCTCAATATTTTAGGTTTTGTAGATCACAAAGGATCACCACTGCATATTCTTCTTTCTTTTATAATCCCTTTAAAAATGTCAAGACCATTCTTAGTTCATGGCCTTTACAAAAACGGGTGGGATTTGGCCAGCTGGCTGGAGTTTATTGAGTTCCAGTCTAAAATAACTTTCAGTTTATACAAGAGAGACCTGAACCCCTAAAAGGCAAGGTAACTCCTTGAAGTCAGTAATCATTTTGGTACCTGAATAAACCATAATTCAACGTACTTTACATGAGACAAATATTTAACCTGCTGCTTACTCCAGAGAAGGTATGTACAACATCAGTGAACTTAGAAGACAATACTACATAAAGCCAACATTTACTAAAATAAACAGAAGTTGAAAAGAGGAGGCAATTATTAAGAGTTGCAAATGTTGCTTAATGTAGGACATTATCTCATTTTATTTTATCCTCTCTAACCTTCAAACTTTTTTTTTTTTTTTTTCAGACAGAGTCTCACTGTGTTGCCCGGGCTAGAGTGCCGTGGCGTCATCCTAGCTCACAGCAACCTCAAACTCCTGGCCTCAAGTGATCCTACTGCCTCAGCCTCTCGAGTAGCTGGGATTACAGGCATGCGCCACCATGCCCGGTTAATTTTTTCTATATGTATATTTTTTAGTTGTCCAGATAATTTCTTTCTATTTTTTTTTTTTAGTAGAGACGGGGTCTCGCTCTTGCTCAGGCTGGTCTCGAACTCCTGAGCTCAAACAATTCGCCCGTCTAGGCCTCCCAGAGAGGTAGGACTACAGGCGTGAGCCACCGCGCCCAGCCTAATCTTCAAACTTTTAAAATGAATTAGTTTTACAGCTCATTGTGAAATGTAGAAATTATTAATTTAAATCAGCATAAATTTACTTGCTACAAAATCTAGATAAAAATATAACCAGTGCCTGCCAATTGACCAGAGTTAGCAGTCTTTTTAAAAATGGCAACTAAGATAACTATTGCAAAGTTGAGAAACTTATAACACAACTAAAATACTCCCATGCAAACAAAAATTATAGTCACTGGATATAAAGATGTCAAATATGTTCTGATCTAAAATGTAATTTGCTTATAAACATAAATGAATTTCAGTGTTTGCTTAACATTCTGGCTGACATGAGGGTCAACTTATCTTCCAAGGAGAATCTTAGCTGTGGCTACTAAAGACGAATCATCCAGTAAGAATGTACAAGCCAAATTCCATAATTTTATGACAAAATTTCAACTTATCCACCAATCTGCCTGGTATCTAAAGTACACTAAGCATCCATTACTAAGTTTTGAATTGGAGGCAGAGACAGATGATAGTTCCTGTTAGAGGACAAGAATGTATTCCCATATTGAGGAAGCTTTTTTGCAGTTGATGCCTATAGGAGCTTTCCTCCCATACACATTAAGTTTGAAAAAGCTTCCCAGGTGAACTAATATGTTTCCCCTATCCAGTCAGAAACCAGCCAACATCATACTGAATGGAGAAAAACTGAAAGCATTCCCCTTAAGAACTGAAAGAAGACAAGACACTGTCACTACTTCTATGCAACATAGTACTGGAAGTCCTTGCCAGAGCAATCAGGCAAGAGAAAGAAATAAAAGGCATTCACATCGTGAAAGAGGAGGTCAAACCATCCCTGTCTGATGACAATATAATCTTGTATCTAGAAAACCCTAAAGAATCCTCCAAAAGACTCCTGGAATTGATAAATAACTTCAGCAAAGTGTCAGGTTACAAAATCAATGTACACAAATCAGTAGTAGTTCTAGATACTAATAACAATCAACCAGAGAGCCAAAGCAAGGACTTAATGCCATTCACAATAGCTACAAAGGAAATAAAATACCTAGGAATATATTTAACTAAGGAGGTGAAAGACCTCTACAAGGAGAACTATAAAACACCAATGAAAGAAATTGTAGATAACACAAACAAATGGAAAAACATCCCCTGCTCGAGAATTGGTAGAATCAAAATTGTTAAAATGTTCAGACTGCTCAAAGTGATTTACAGATTCAACACAATCCCCATTAAAATACCAGTATCATATTTCACAGATCTAGAAAAAATAATTCTAAGCTTCATTTAGAACCAAAAAAGAGCCCAAATAGCCAAAGCAATCTTAAATAAAAAGAACAAATCTGGAGGCATCACATTCCTAGACTCCAAATTATACTACAAGGCTATAATAACCAAATGAGCATGATACTGGCATAAAGTAAAGCTATAGACCAATGGAACAGAGAATAGAGAACCTAGAAATAAAACCATCTACCCACAACCAACTGATCTTCAAAAAAGCAGAAAACAACATACACTGGGGAAAGGAAGCCTTATTCAATAAATGCTGCTGGGAAAATTGGTTAGCCATACGCAGAAGAATGGAACAGGACCCTTATCTCTTGTCATATACAAAAATTAATTCAAGATGGATAACAGATTTAAATGTAAAGCATGAAACCATAAAAATTCTAGAAGAAAATGAAGAAAAAACTCTTCTAGATATCAGCATAGGCAAAGAATTTATGATTAAGACCCCAAAGGCAAATACAGCAACAACAAAAATAAATAAATGGGACTGAATTAAATCAAAAGATTCTGTAGAGCAAGGGAAATAATCAACAGAGTAAACATAACCTATAGAAAGGAAGAAAATATTTGCAAATTACATATCTCACAGAGGACTGATACCAATAATCTACAAATAACTAAAACAAATCAGGAAGAAAAAAAGCTAACCCCATCTAAAAATGCCCAAAAGACATGGACAGAAGTTTTTCAAAAGAAGATAAACAAATGGCTTTAAAATATATGAAAAAATACTCAACATCACTAATCATCAGGGAAATGAAAATTAAAACTACAATGAGATACCACCTTACCCCTGTCAGAATGGGCATTATTTCAAAGTCCAAAAACAATAGACGCTGGCATGGATGCAGAGAGAAAGGAACGCTTAGACACCATTGGTGGGATTGTAAAAATTAGTACTTCTATGGAAAGCAGTATGGAAATTCCTCAGGGAAATGTAGACCTGCCATTCGATCCAGCAATCCCACCACTGAGTATGTACCAAAAGAAAAAGAAGTCTTTATAAAAAAGCCACTTGCCCTCAAAAGTTTATTGCAGTACAATTTACAATTGCAAAGATGTGGAATCAATCTCATCGATTCATAAATGTATAAAGAATATGTGGTGAGGTCAGGTGCGGTGGCTCACGCCTGTAATCCCAGGACTCTGCGAGGCCGAGGCAGGAAGATTGCTTGAGCTCAGGAGTTTGAGACCAGCCTGAGCAAGAGCAAGACCCCGTCCCTAGTATAAAGAGAAAGAAATTAGCCAAACAACTAAAAGTAGAAAAAATTAGCCAGGCATGGTGGCACGTGCCTGTAGTCCCAGCTACCCGGGAGGCTGAGGCAGGAGGATCACTTGAGCCCAGGAGTTTGAGGTTGCTGTGAGCTACGCTGACACCATGGCACTCTAGCCCAGGCAAGAGAGTGAGACTCTGTCTCAAAAAAAAAAGAATATGTGGTGAATATACCATGGAGTACTACTCGGCCATAAAAAGGAATGAAATAATGTTTGCAGCGACTTGGATGGAACTAGAGCCCATTATTCTAAGTGAAGTAACTCAAGAATGGAAAAACAAACACCACATGTACTCTCTAAAAATTTGTAACTAATTTATGGGTATATATGAGAATAGAAACAAGTAAATATCATTGGGAAGGAAGGAGGGGAAAGAGCGGAGGGGTAAAAACCTACCTGACAGGTACAATGAACACTATTCACATGATGGGCACACTTACAGCCCTGACTAAAGCATCATAAAAGCTATCCACGTAACAAAAACATGTGTACCCCCTTAATTAATATTTTGAAATTAAAAAAAACAAACACACACAAAAACACAGAACTGAAAATTCTAGTCAGAATGATAGGGAGAAAAAAGAAAGAAATCAACTTTGATAAACAAGGATAAATTTGAAGCACTTACACTACTTGATTTCCAAATTTATTATAAAGTTATAGTAATCAATACAGTGAGTTATTAGCATAAAGACAGAGGGATCTACGAACCAAAATACAGATTCCAGAAATAGATCTACACATCTGTGTCAATCGATTTCTGAAAAGGGGAAAAAGGCAGTTTAGTGGAAGAAAGGATAATCTTTTCAAGAAATAGTGTTGAAACAAATGATATAAAGATGCAAAAAAAACAAAACAGGAATGGAGATCCGTACTTCACACCATATAAAAAAATTAACTTGAAATGGATTACATACCTAAGGATAACACTAAAATTACAAAGAATCTAGAATAAAACAAGAAAAAAATCTTTGTGCTCATAGGTTAGGCAAAGACTTCTTAAATAAACACCAAAAAGAAAATGCATAAATAGAACTGAAACATTAGATCTCATCAAAATTAAGAACTTTTGCACTTCAAAAGACATTGTAAAGAGAATGAAAATACAAGCTATAGCCTAAGAGAAAATATTTGGAAATAACATATCTGATACAGGACTTTTATCCAGAATATATAAAGAACTGTTGGCCGGGCGCGGTGGCTCACGCCTGTAATCCTAGCACTCTGGGAGGCCAAGGCGGGAGGATTGTTTGAGCTCAGGAGTTCGAAACCAGCCTGAGCAAGAGAAAGACTCCGTCTCTACTAAAACTAGAAAGAAATTAATTGGACAACTAAAAATATATAGAAAAAATTAGCCGGGCATGGTGGCGCATGCCTGTAGTTCCAGCTACTCAGGAGGCTGAGGCAGAAGGATCACTTGAACCCAGGAGTTTGAGGTTGCTGTGAGCTAGGATGACGCCACGGCACTCTAGCCTGGGCAACACAGTGAGACTTTGTCTCAAAAAAAAAAAAAGAACCGTTAAAACTCAATCAAGGAAACAAGAACATAATAAAAAAATAAACACAAGATTGGAAAAGACACTTCACCCTTAAAGACATACAAATGGCAAATAAGCACATGATAACATGTGAATCAATGCAAATTAAAGCCACAATGAACCACCATTACACATCTACTAAAATGGCTAAAATGAAGAAGCTGATTGTTACAAGTGTTGATGAGAATATGAAGCAACTGCAATTTCATACACTGCCTGAGAATGTATAAATGGTACAATCACCTTGGAAAATATTTAAACAGTTCTTAAAAAGTTAAATGCGCACCTACCACATGACCCAGTCTTCCCAATCCTAAGCATTTACAGAAGAGGAATGTATATGTCCATATAGATTTGTACGTGAATGTTCAAAGTAGCCTTATTTGAAATAGCTCCAAAATGGAATCAGCTCAAGTGTTCATCAACAGGTAAATGGATATACAAACTGTGGTATAACCCATACAATGTAATAGGCATCAGCGATAAAAAGGAATGAACTATTGAAATACATTAATATAACATGGAGGGATCTCAAAATAATTATGCCAAATGAAAGGACACAGGTCAAAACCAAAAATAACATATGATTCCATTTATATTAAATTCCAGAAAACAGAAATTAATCTATAATGTCAGGAAACAGATGGGTGGTTGCTTAAGGAAGAAAAGGTCACAGGTAGGAGGAAAGGTGCAAGGGAGGGAGTAAATTTTGGGGGGTGACGGATCATCATGATTGTGGGGATGGCTTCATGAGTTTATACATATGCCAAAATTGATTAAGCTGTACACTGCAAATATGTGCAGTTATTTTATTCCAGGCATAACTAGTAAAGATTTTTTTTTAAGTATAGCAGAGGGCTTAGAAAATGCTGGCCATAATTTATATGATGGTAACAACAACAACAACAAAAGACTGCATTTTAATGTAGCATGGAGATGACTATAGAAACACAGCATTATGACTGTTAACATTTTATAAACAGAATGAAAAGAAAAATCTTTGGATGAGAATTGTTATAATGTGTAGATGGTAGTGAGTAATCATTACCCAGACAAGGAAAATTGCTAACTGACTAAAAGTTTGAATTATATTCCCTCAAAACTCCCGAAGGCCATTAGAAAATTTCAAAATAAGGACCATATATATTTATTTTGCCAAAATTTTAGTTATAATATACATCTGCTATCAAATCAGTCTTTTTAATTAATTGTATAGAGAATTATTTCTCCTATTTTACCAAGTGATTCCTGTGGGAAAGAATAAGACGCAGAAATTAGTGGCCTTAAAAAAAACTACTGAGAAACTTTTCCCCTAAAAATCACTGCTGAAATTGTCTTAAATATAGAATATAAAAAATATGAGTTAAATATCTACCTAATAGAGTCATATTTGAATGTGTGATCATGGAACATCTAGAAGTTAGTTCATGATTGTGCAAACTCTCATCCTTTGTTGCTTTGGTTTTTAAGTACTATGTATAAGGCATAGTTCTATAAGCTATTCCTACCAGTAAAATAAATGCTATATAATAGTATTTGCTACATTTTTAGGAGTTAATATCACAGAAGAGAATTTTAACTTCAAAAGTGATACTTAAAAAAATGGAACAATACTACTATTCTTCTATAATTGCCATTGTAATTACATGTATTAAGAAATTTAGTTGTATTTACTCAGAAAAATCTGTAGCCAAAACAAGATACATTCAACTCCCTTTAAAATTGCATTCTCTTATTTAACAAAAACCATTTTTTATAATTGCAATATTTAAGTTGTTAAAATGAGAATAATCTGAGGGAGAAATACTTTAATTTCATTGGAATCAGAGTCTGGTCCAGAACTAAAATGCAAATACTTTTTTATTTTCATGAAAGAATGCAATTTCTAATTTCAGTTGAATGATATTTGTACCTTATTGATGTTTGGCTCCTCCATCATAGAATTTTTGATGGTTTCATTGTTGTCCTCTAATGACTTCATCAAGAAAGAATAACCACATGACAAAGAATAAAGATGAGATATAACATGCAAAATACTGGGGATATATTTTAAAATTATATTTTTAACCAAATTAACTAGAAAAGAACACTGGGCTGAGCTAGTATTCTTAAATTTCATATACCTTAAAAGAAGCATGTGTGAAGGAGTATGGTTAGGGAATAGGGAAAACTTAATTCCTCAAAACTCATTAGTCACCACTATAAATTTTATTCTACCTCCTAAGAAATTTCTGCTCAACTTGTTTTGAAATGTTGATGTTAAAAGCAAGATTGAGTATGAAGTACTTTATATTAAAAAATTCAGATCTACTGGTGCCAGAGCACTATCAACTGAAAATTAAAGTAGAAATGTTCTCTTACATACTACTATGTATTATATCTCAAGATAACTGACCCTTCGGGAAAATTTCCTGATTAGAAACTTTCAATTTCTACATTTCTAATTCTCTTTCTACTGACTTAGTCACACAGTCAATAAATTACTTGGACGCACACATCCTTCCTAAAAGGGAATAGTGGCACTTCTTAAAGAAAGAGTTGTTTCAACATCTGTAGTTATTCTTAGGAAATAACACAGAAAAAGGAATTAGGGACAAAGATGGCAGCTATCAAATCCCAATTTTTCACTGGGAATTACTTAGATAGTCTGTTTGCAATCGTCTGTACTTAATTTCCAAATAACTACAGATAGAGAAGACATTCTGTTTTAAAATGAATACACCATTAAACTACACTATATAGGAATAGAAAAGATCTGAGAATACACAAGGATGTTAAGGTCAGATGAAGAAACTGTAAAATTTCATTTTCAAACATACAGGGGAATAAAAAAACAGCAGCAATCTCAAAATACTCTCCCCATCAATCCCATGAAAAATACAGGACTTGTATATATCCATCTCCTAACCATCTGGAAAGTCACAATGACTTGGACTCAAATATTTTAGTATAATCATTTTATAAAAATAAGAGATGGAAGATAATTTTGTTAAGACCCAAAACAGGCTAGTCAACTGTCCAATAAAGATTAATTTTATACCAACTCGATAAAGTTAAGATTCTATTTAATTCCATCCAACTTGTATTTTATTATATATAATTTTTTTCATATTCCTTTTATCAAAAAGTCACTATTTTTAAGAGTATCACCAGCAAGAATAAAACAAAGCAACAACAAATTTCTAATAACTATCATTAATTGTTCCAGGGTTTAAATAAGTTGAATCTATTGATCAAAACATTGCAAAGTAAGGGGTACTATAGTCATTTTGCAGTTAAAGAAACTAAAACTCAGAGAAAATATTTGGCTTACTGATAGTTACAAAGCTGTTAATCCAATACTTACATGTATTCTTTTGATTAAGATAATTACAATAAAAATTTAAAAATTTTCTTAAGATATCACAACACTCCAAACAAAACTAAGAATAAAATACAGAAATCTTAAAATGCATAGCTGTACTCATTATCTGCTATCCTTATGCACTCTGACTTAAATATACTACTTTATTTCCTTAATAATTCTAATTCTGAATGAACTACACAAACTAATCGTTCAACAGTTTTTGTTTTCAGAACTATTTTCTAAATACACTACATATATCAGCGGTAGAAAAATAAGTTTTTACTTTTATAACATTAATAAAATATGGCAATGATTTTTAAAAAATAATTTTTTACTTGAAATTATTCTAAATTTGCATATTCATATTAGGTGCACAAAGAAATCAAAGAATAAGCAAAGTAAAAACAGAGCAACAGTGCTTTATATACTACATCAGAATGCTTTAACTTGTAATAAATTATTTCAGGCAAAGATATATTTAAAATAAAATAGGCAACATTACCTTACCAGTAAATGATATATCCTAAGTAGTCTCATACTCTTCCTTAGCACACCCACTGTTAATTTTATTTATCTAAACACTTTCCTGAATTGTTTTAATGGTAACTCATATACTAAATATTTAAGACATATTTTATATGAGGTTAAATAAACAAATAAAATACATTCATGTTTGCCTAGATTTTGATGTTATACCAATGTACACATGTCAAAACTCTTCTAAGTCAGGAAGAATATTATACATTCTGTTTTCTGGGTTGGTCAATTTGAACATATTTACAAAATCAGGTAAACAGTAAATAACAACACAAGCAGTTTCCACTTATAAACTACTGCTTAATTGAGAGACAATGAAATATATATGCAATTTTCCTTTAAGACAGAAAGATTAGATATCATCTTGCTTTTTGCTTACTTGTCTATTTTGAAGTCATTCTAATTTCTTTATTTCTCCAACTGAAATATTTTCTGTTTTTTCCTCCCATTTCAAAAACTGTACAAAACTTGCTTTCAGACTAGTTCAGTGCTACTCAAAATGTGGTACACAGACCAGTGGCCAGTTTTGAACTCTTTCTTTGTTACCAGTTCAAGAGAGATAAAGAATCAGCTACATCACTATGTCTACTGTTAAGTTCACCTGATATTTTTTAGTAGCAAAACTTTCTCATGAAGGAAGCAAGATGTTAATTTACATTGAGATGCAAGTTCCCCATATCATCAAACTGGTACTTTTAGTAGCATTAACTAAATGACAAAAAAACCAAAAAACAAAAAAAACACAAACCATTATGATACTATCAAGGTATAAACAACCAGTTCCAATATAATTGAGTTTGCAAAATTTCATTAAAAAATATATGTATTTAGGCCGGGTGCGGTGGCTCACGCCTGTAATCCTAGCACTCTGGGAGGCCAAGGCAGGCGGATTGTTTGAGCTCAGGAGTTCCAGACCAGCCTGAGCAAGAGCGAGATCCCGTCTCTACTAAAAATAGAAAGAAATGATCTGGATAACTAAAAATATACAGAAAAAATTAGCCGGGCATGGTGGTGCATGCCTGCAGTTCCAGCAACTCGGGAGGCTGAGGCAGTAGGATCGCTTGAGCCCAGGAGTTTGAGGTTGCTGTGAGCTAGGCTGACACCACAGCACTCACTCTAGGCAGGGCAACAGAGTGAGACTCTGTCTCAAAAGAAAAAAAAAAAAAAATACATACATATATGTATATATATATATGTATTTAAAATGTTTTCAGTACACAAATCCAGTTTCAATTAAACTACTAAGATAGATCTCTTTTAAACTATCACATGAAAATCATAAGACATTTCTACCTTGTCTCCTCAATTGGTGATCATGACAACTCAAAACACAGGAAAGAAGATAGACTCTTAAACAACCATCTTTTTGAAAAAAAAACCCCAAATACATCTTAATTAATTACTCTGAATTTAAATTAAATTGATTTAGGAAAATATTGCCCCTCTCCTTTTGAGTCACTTTTCTAAGCATTAATTGTATATGTTTATGATATAAAAATGTATTTTCAAAATATCTGTAAAATGTAACTTATTTTTAATGGTTACACGATAACATAAAAGACTTCAATAATAAAATAGTAAGCAGATTTTTACTTATACAGACCTCATTTAGACATCGTTTCTTTGTGAATATATTTCTAATAAAGGTTTCCTGAATTTCTTCCTGCTTCACCAAGTACTGCCAAAGCCTCTTCACAGACAGTGCCAGATGGTGTTTGGATCTACAGAGAGACAGTAAATTTAATTATACACGTTACACAATTTCTTATTAACTTGATCACAATTCCTTGGTACTATATGAATATTCATTATAATAAATTAACTAGAATCAGACCATATGATCTAGGGCAAAAATAGGCAAGCTTTTTCCTAAAGGATGAGACAGTAAAGATTTTGGGCTTCGTGGACCATATAGTTTCTGTCGTGACTACTCAACTCTGCCATTGCACAGGTTAAGTATCCCTCATCCAAAATGCTTGAGACCAGAAGTGTTTTGAATTTCATGTTTTTTCAGATTTTGGAACATTTGATATACATAATCAGATACCTTGGGGATGGGACCCAAGTCTAAACACAAAATTCATTTATAAATATACACATAACCTGAAGATAATCTTATATAATATTTTTAATAATTTTGTATATGAAACAAAGTTTGTGTTAAGTACTTATGTGTGGAATTTTCTACTTGTGGCACCATGTGGGCGCTCAAAAAGATTCAAATTTCCGAGAATTCTGGACTCTGGATTTTCAGATTAGGGATGTTCAACCTACAGTGGGAAAGCAGACATAGGTAATATGCAAATGACATATATCATTGTGATCCAATAAGATATTATTTATAAAAGCACAGGAAGGGCTGGATTTGGCCTGAGGGGCTGACTATAATTTGCTAATCCCTAACCCAGGGCCATAGGATCTAACAAAAACAGGTATGCTTCCTAGAAGAGATCTAGAAGTAGAGCTATTCAAAGTATTGCCTGTGGACACATACCAGTCCACAAACTCTGTTACTGATCAGCAATGAGGTAAGAGCTTCTGCAAAAATGCAAATTAACTATAACACTAAGTAACCCATCTCTCTCTCCTCCTTGCCCACTCCCTTTAGCGACCCCCCCTGCCAAAAAAAAAAAACAACAAAAAAACTTATAACACTAAGCCACTAAATACATTGTTTGAAGGAAGCACTGCACCTAATTACCTTTTGATTCAAACTTTCTTTTCTCTTGGACAGTAAAGCAATTGCTAACTTGCAATTCTGAATAGCACTGCTCTAGAGCAGGCATCAATAAACTATGGCTCACAGGCCAAATCCAGCCTACCTCCCATTTTCTCCCATTTTCGAAATTAAGTTTATTGGACCAGAGCCATGCCTATTTGTTTACATATTGCCTATGGCTGCTTTTACTATATAATGGCAGGGTTGAGTAGTTGTGACAAGGACATATGGTCCAAAAAGCCTAAAATATTTACTACCTGGACTTTTGCAAGAAAAGTTTGCTAACCTCTAGACTACCATAGGCATTACACAATGGCACAGATTTGAGTCTAGAACAGCAAATTAAACGTAGGCCTTAAATATTTTTTCTCTGAATATTACCTGACAACATTCTGACTTATTCAAATTCCTACCTTAAAAAAAGTATCCATAGGAAAACCTACTTGAAAGGAGTGTTTGTAGGTTCCAGTAAAGCTTTGTGGCGGAGAATTGCAGGACCTGCAGACAAACTCTCTTCAGAGGTATGACTTGCAATGTAGTTTTGAGGTGGCCCACCAAGGATTTCAAGTCGTCGGAGAAGAACTTGTTCCCAACATTGAAGAGTTTTTAGAACCGCATGACAAAGAGGTGAACTAACTGGAAGCTCTAAAAAGGGAAAATATAATTGACCCACATTTATCTTCTGCAGTAAAATGCTATATTCAATTGTAAGAAAAGACTGAATGAAGCTATTAACACACACGTTGGCAAGGGAGATGTGGAAGGGGAGACAGGCACAGAAATCCAGTAGATTAAAAAAGGGATGTCATAAATCTGTATAAGCATTTCAACATTACTGCTTTTGACTTTCATTTCGCATGAAAAATGTACTAAAGATCATGAAAATATGTGTGGGAGGAAAATTAATTGCTTTAAACCTTTATATCAGCTCAATTTCTGCATGGCACATAATTCCAAGATTTATTTAGAAATTAAAAATAATACACAAAGTAAAAAAAAAAAAAGAGAGATAAATAATACTTCCCATGAAACTCAGCACTTCTAGTTCTTCCCCTTCATATTCTTGAGTCCTGATTTCACTTTCAACTTCTGGCTATTCCTGCTATTTACCTCCCCATGTCTAAACAACATGTTTCCATA
Organism: Avahi laniger; assembly: GCA_963575035.1. Lineage (NCBI taxonomy): Eukaryota > Metazoa > Chordata > Mammalia > Primates > Indriidae > Avahi > Avahi laniger. The sequence goes on from CAUYSK010027946.1 coordinate 24,865, forward strand.
GTGAGTTGTTTTTTTGTTTTTTTTTTTCTGAGACAGAGTCTCACTTTGTTGTCTGGGCTAGAGTGCTGTGGCATCAGCCCAGCTCACAGTAACCTCAAACTCCTGGGCTCAAGCGATCCTTCTGTCTCAGCTTCCCAAGTAGCTGAGACTACAGGAATACGCCACCATGCCCAGCTAATTTTTTTCTATATATTTTTAGTTGTCCAGCTAATTTCTTTCTATTTTTTTAGTAGAGATGGGGGTCTCGCTCTTGCTCAGTCTGGTTTTGAACCCCTGAGCTCGAACAATCCACCCACCTCGGCCTCCCAGAGTGCTAGGATTACAGGCATGAGCCACCATGCCTGGCCCACAGTGAGTTCTTGATTTTTCAGTTTTAATAATAATCTACTGATTTACTATTATAGCATGTGAGAATAAACTTCTTTCTCCATCACTCTAATATAGTCTCAAAATTTTTTGATTACATTGGTATTTTAGTGTTTTCATTATATAATGGAAATACAATTCATAGCTGAACCACTTGGTATACTATCATGCCCCCTTTCTTTCCTGTACAATCTTTTCCTCCTTTTGGAGTTAATAATTGATAGTTTTTGCATTGGCTTAGTTTTCTGTATGTCTATAATTATTAAATCCCTCAACATTTGGTTAGAGCTATAAACAGAGTCTCAATGTAGTCAATCACATCAGGTTCAGTGCTCCTGATTTCTCGGATGTTGTCTTCCTGACACATTTACAGATAGTTGGTTTGGTTGAAAGAAACCTATCTTCTACAATAGAAAGTTATTAAATTTTTTTCTCCTCTATTTAAACAAATACAGAATAGTAAATCAAAAGTAATGGCATCCATCAGTTCATGTTAAGATATTAATTACCTGCAAGATCATGACCTGCAAAGGGATAGAAAGTCTTCAAATTGCTGAGCACCAATTGCACCATTGCCAATCGCATCAATGACCAACTAAAAATAAAGCAACAATGGATCCATTAAAGATTTATATATGGATTTTAAAGAGTATACCATCCTTTGACCCAATAATTCCACTATTAGGAATCTACCCTGAAGATATTCCTCCACAAAACAAAAGAATATACACATACAGTTACTCATGTCAGCATTATATAGCACAAGAGCAGAAACAGCCAAATTGTCTACCAGGAGATTACTGTTTGAATAACTAGTTTTGAACTATGGAATATTTGGTAACCATAAAGAAGTTCTAGCATGTTTTAAATAAAAAGCAAGTTGGAGAATACTATATATGGTATGTGACCCTCTGTGTAAGAAAGGAGGGGAAATAAGATCATACATATGCATTTGCTTATTTCTGCAACAGAAGGATAAACCAGAAACTAATAAAAGTGGTTATACATAGAGGGTGTAAAGAAAGAACTGGGTGGAGAAAATAGAAATATAAGTGAGACTTCTGATTTCACATTTTTATATAGTTTGACTTTAAACAAAGGTATTTCAGCTTTTCATTTATTTCAAGTGAAACACATTTATTTCTTAAAGTATTGGCTTTTTAGTTATTTTTTAACTGTGGTAAAATACGCACAACATAAAACTTATTTTAGCATTTTTTTTTTTTTTTTTTTGAGACAGGGTCTTGCTCTGTTGCCAAGACTAAAGTGCAGCGACGTCATCACAGATCACTGGCAACCTCAACTCGGGGGCTCAGGTGATCCTCCTGTCTCAGCCTCCTGAGTAACTGGGACTACAAGCATGCACCACCACGCCCAGTTAATTTTTCTATTTTTTGTAGAGATGAGGTCTCACTCTTCCTCAGGCTGGTCTTGAATTCCTGGGCTCAAGTGATCCTCCTGCCTTGGCCTCCCAAAGTGCTAGGATCACAGGTGTGAGCCACCATGTCTTGCTTATTTTAACTATTTTAAGTATGCAGTTCAATAACATTAAGTACGTTCACACTGTTCTGCAACCACCACTATCATCCATCTCCAGAATGCTTTTTGTCTTGCAAAACTGTAACTCTTCACTCATTCAGCAATAACTCCCTGTTCTTCCCCTTCCCCAACCCTTGGCAACCACTGTTCTATTTTTAGTCTCTATGGATTTGAGTATTCTGGGTACTTTATATAAGTGAAATCACAACACTATTTCCCTTTTTGTGACTGACTTCACTCAGCATAATGCCCACAAGGTTCATTCATATTGTAGTATGTGTCAGAATTTCCTTCCTATTTAAGGTTGAATAATATTCTATTGTATGTACACAGGACATTTGTTTGTTCATTCATCTGTTGACAGACGCTTGGATTGTTTTCTCCCATTGGTTACTGCAAATAATGCTGCTATGAACACAGGTATACAAATATGTGTTCAAATCCCTGCTTTCAATTCTTTGGGGTATATACCCAGAAGCGGAATTGCTGGATCATTTGGTAATTCTATTTTAAATTTTTTGAGACACTACTATATCATTTCCCTTGGTAGCTGCACTATTTTACATAGTACTATCAAAAATGTTCAGAATGTTCACCTCCAGCTCTCCAATCCTGCATTACTCTTACATTCATGAGTGATGGAATATTATCGTTTCTATTGATACGTTTATATCTAAAAGGTGCATTTTTTTTTTTTTTTTTTTTTTTTTGAGACAGAGTCTCACTTTGTTGCCCGGGCTAGAGTGAGTGCAGTGGCATCAGCCTAGCTCACAGCAACCTCAGAGTCCTGGGCTCAAGCAATCCTACTGCCTCAGCCTCCCAAGTAGCTGGGACTACAGGCATGTGCCACCATGCCCGGCTAATTTTTTCTATATATTTTTAGCTGTCCAATTAATTTCTTTCCATTTTTGGTAGAGACGGGGTCTC